>JARFJB010002511.1:245000-327310 GCA_036346205.1 Vesta saturnalis | reverse complement strand
ATAGATTAACCATCAAAAATGGCGCGGGCACGTGACCACGTTACCCACGCCTATCCTACTTGCCAATTGCTTTCTCGCTTTTCTTAATTTTGTGTTTCTATCGGAAAATTAAAATATATTTAAAGCGACCGGAAAAAAAGGGGATAACTTTGCATTACTTTAAAGAATCGGGTGTAAAGTTCAATTAAAATATAAGGAAAAAGATGGCGACCGAAGCCGCGTACCAAGGCTGACGTCACCCGACCGTTGCCACGCCGGCTGCAGCTATTTACTTAAATTAAACTATTTTAGAATTTACTTGTGCTGTAATTTCCGCTATACAGATTTACAGAGGAATGCAGGCTTTCCCTTAATGACGTGACGTCAGCGGCGTGGGCACGTAACTGCGTGGCCCACGCCAACTTTCTCTTTCTCTAAATTACTGAAAATATGCGATTTCCGATAAAAACAACCAAAATTCTATCCAAAATCTACACTAAAACGACAATAAAAACGTATCTATCCGTAAATGCAAAAAATATTCCCTATCCTACAGTTAAAACAATGATAAATTTGAAAACTTACCCTGTTTCTTCGGGAAACCGTAATTTTCACTTTAATCCTAACTGCTGGGCCACTTTTTCACTTTATTTATTAAAAATATGTCACTATTGTTAACACAGTCACAATCAGTTAAAGTGTTCACAAATTGGTATAAAAATCGTCAAGTCACAAAACTTTCACCTCAAGCGCGGACTCCCGCAAATACGTCTGATCGGAATGAAAGTCGAACCGTAGTAGAGAATAGAGGGACAGTGGGAGAGGAGGAGAGAGGAGAGGGATAGAGGGGAGAGGAAAGACGGATAGAGGGAGAGAGGAGGAGAGAGGGTCGAGAGGAGAGAGGGAGAGGAAGAGAGGGAGAGAGGGAGATAGGGAGAGAGGGAGAGAGGAGAGAGGAGAGAGGTGGGGAGGAGAGAGAGAGAGGGAAAGAGGGAAGGGGGAGAGAGGTGGAGGAGAGAGGGGGGAGGAGAGAGGAGAGAGGGGGAGAGGGAGAGAGGGAGAGGAGAGGGAGAGGGGAGAGGAGGGAGAGAGGGAGAGGTGAGGGAGAAGGGAAGAGAGGGGAAAGAGGGAGGGAGAGGAGAGGGAAAGGAGACAGGGAGGGGGAGAGGAGAAGAGAGAGGGAGGGAGAGGGGGAGGAGAGAGGGAGAGGGAGAGAGGGGAGGGAGAGGAGGGAGAGGGAGAGAGGGGAGAGGAGAGGGGAAGAGGGAGAGGGAGAGGGAGAGGGAGAGGAGGAGACAGGGAGGGAGGGGAGAGGGAGGAGGGAGAGGGAGAAGGAGAGAGGGGAGAGGGAGAGGAAGAGGAGAGGAGGAAGGAGGAGAGGGTGAGGGAGGGAGAGGAGGAGAGAGGAGAGAGGGGAGAGGGAGAGAGGAGGAGGGAGAGGGAGAGGGAGAGGGGAGGGAGAGAGGGAGAGAGGAGGAGAGGGAGAGGAGAGAGGGAGAGGGAGGAGGAGAGAGGGAGAGAGGGAGAGAGGAGAGGAGGGAGAGAGGGAGAGAGGAAGAGAGGGAGAGAGGGGAGAGGAGAGGGAGAGAGGGAGAGGGGAGGGAGAGGGAGAGGGAGAGAGGGAGAGAGGAGAGAGGGAGAGAGGAGAGGGAGAGAGGGAGAGGGAGAGAGGGAGAGGGAGAGAGGGAGAGGAGAAGGGAGAGGGGAGAGGGGGAGGAGAGGGAGAGGGAGAGAGAGGAGAGAGGAGAGGAGAGGGAGAGGGGAGAGGGAGAGGAGGGAGAGGAGAGAGGGGAGAGGGAGAGGGGGAGAGGAGAGGAGAGGGAGAGAGGGAGAGAGGAGAGAGGAGAGAGAGAGAGGAGAGAGGGAGAGGGAGAGAGAGGAGAGAGAGAGAGAGGAGAGAGGGAGAGGGGGAGAGGAGAGGGGAGAGGGGAGAGGGGGAGAGGGAGGGAGGGGAGGGGGAGAGAGAGGGGGGAGAGAGGGGGGGGGAGAGGGAGAGAGGGGAGGGGAGAGAGGGGAGAGAGGAGAGGGAGGGAGAGAGGGGAGAGGGGAGAGGGAGAGGGGAGAGGGGAGGGAGAGAGGAGAGGGGAGGAGGAGAGGAGAGAGGGAGAGGGAGAGGAGAGGGAGGAGAGAGGGGAGGAAGAGGAGAGAGAGAGGGAGGGAGAGGAGAGAGGAGAGGGGAGGAGAGAGAGAGGGGGAGAGAGAGGAGAGAGAGAGAGAGAGAGAGAGAGAGAGAGAGAGAGAGAGAGAGAGAGGGGTGGGGAGGGAGAGAGGGAGAGAGTGAGAGATGGTGGTGATATTTGCGAGGAATTAAGTTGTCAAGGGGTAACTGAGGTAAGAAGAATAAGAGCCAGTAGGAATGGGGAACTTGTGGATACTCCAAACCACATATTAACTTTCATCACCCCAATATTACAGAAAACCATTAGGTTGCATTCTACTTATTGAGTGTTCGTTTATACGTACCACCACCGATGAGGTGTTTTCGGTGCAATAAATTTGGGCACACGTCTTCTAGATGTGCATTAGAGGAGGATTTATGTGTTTGTGGTAAACCATCTCACGATGGTGTTCCATGCGTGGAACCCATCACATGCATCAATTGTGGAGGGCTCATTCTGCTCGAGCTCAAACTGCCCGATCTATAAAGCAGGAAGTGCCATCCAGGAAGTTCGGGTAAAAGAAAACATTACTTACCTGGAAGCGAAAAGAAAATTGTGACATCTGTCACAACCCGGTGTCACTTATGCTAAGGCAGCTTCGTCTGCTGCTGTATCGTCTAAGGTTGATGTCCCTGCATTAGCAAAAGAGCTTTTACCTCTTTTAATTGGGGCAATTACACCTTTAATTCAAAAATCAGTTAGGATAATCAACCGAGTTCGTTTGTAATGCCATCTACTCAACATTAGCAATCCAAAATAAGGAAAAGCGGAAACGCAATACTGAGAAGCAAGGGTCCGTTTCAGAAGACAATATGTCATCGGGTCTAATGCATCCCAAACGAAGGAAAAGGAAAAGTGGGATGGCCAAAAGGCAAACTTAGAAACCACCCTCGCGTCCTCAGGCGCTGAGAACGATGAGGAGTGTTACTAAATAGCCTGTGATCAATTATTTATCTGTGATATTACATATTTATAAATTTGTTCTATCTTCAACCTTGATATATTTAATCTGTGATATTTTAGTTAATGTTTACATGTGGCGTCTTTTATATTCATATTTGTATTTATATTTATTCGTATTCGTCCTAATTTATTTATTCGTTAATTGATACTTAAGACACCTATCAATTACATTTTAACAAACCAATTATGGGTGCAATTGTACAATGGAATTGCAATGGTATTATACATCATTACTGTGAACTCTAGCTCTATACATCATTACTGTGAACTCTAGCTCATGGTTAACGAATATAACCCTTTATGCCTCTGCCTCCAGGAAACACTTTAAAACCAAGCCTTATTCTCGCGTTAAGCTTAGAAAGATGTTGTTCCTAACTTAAGAGCTAAGGCGGAGTATATTAAGAAGATTCAATTATACATACCACTTAGGACGCATCTTCAAGTAGTTGCTGTGCAGATAACTGCACCAATAAAATTAGTTATCTGCAACATCTATTTACCAAATAGTGATTGGCAGGAGCAAGATCCAAGACATTATAGCTCAGCTACCTGGTCCATACATGCTCTTGGGATCTTAATGCTCACAGTCGTTTTGGGGATCAACGCACCGATATTAAGGAGAAGCACTGCAAAATGTAATGATATAAATAATTTATTTATTGAACACTGGTGAAAACACTCACCTTTGCCAGATCAAACGCTTTTCTGCCATAGATATAACCATGGTATCTGCCCGCATCGCATTCTTTTCATGGCAAGTATCAGATGATCTTTACCACAGCGACATTTTCCCATAATAATTGAAACTGAGCAGCGCAACATGCCTGTAGTAAGCGCAACTCGCTGGAAAATATCATCGACTCGATGGGATACCTTCCAAGCTCACCTCACCGTAACAACGACCATACCCTGCTTCAAGATACAAATATTACCAGTGGTATTATAAACGCGGAAACGCTGCCATCCCAAAATCTGGAGGAAACCCACTAAACACAGGGTACCATGGTGGAAAAAAAAAGTAAGTGAAGCAATAAAAATGAAAAAACTGGCGTTAAATTTTCGAAAACATCCTACAGATGATAACCTAATATCGTTTAAAAATCATGGAAACTGCCAGACGAATCATTCTACAAAGTAAGAGGATTCGTGGAGTAACTTTGTATCGTCTATAACACGAGACACAACTAACTCTCTATGTGGAATAAAAAAAGCTATATCGGGAAGTACACAATGCCCTATACAGTTAGAGACAATAACTGTAACTAATAATTCTGAGCAGGTTTCGAACTGTTTGCTGACAATTTCAACAAGCCAGTAGTTCAAATTATAGTCATTCTTTGAAGTTACAAGATCACAAGAGAAATTACGTTAGATTTTACAGGACAAATAATAACGAATACAACGTACCGTTCTACCAATGAACTAGAAAATGCTCTTAATATTAACAAAGATTCTTCTCCTGGTGCAGATACAATAAAATATGAAATGTTACAACATCTTACCGATGAATATAAGATGCTGCTTCT
Organism: Vesta saturnalis; assembly: GCA_036346205.1. Lineage (NCBI taxonomy): Eukaryota > Metazoa > Arthropoda > Insecta > Coleoptera > Lampyridae > Vesta > Vesta saturnalis. The sequence continues at coordinate 322,683 of JARFJB010002511.1, read as the reverse complement.
AAATGCTTTTAATTCAACGTGGGCTGAAGGCAATTATCCTACCTGGAAAGAAGCGAATAAACCCGATATTAAAAATGGAAAAACCTTACTTAGCTGAGCTATAGCCAATTAGTTTGACCTCCTTGATGGCAAAATCCTTGAACGAATGGTCAGCCTAGGTTAATGTGGATATTAGAAAACGTGAATTACTGTCAAACTGCCAAGCAGGATACCGAAAATTTCGGTCAACCATAGACCATCTTGTTCATCTACAAATGTGTTCTGGAAGCCTTCTCACGCAGACACCATGCTGTTGCGGTTTTCTTCGACGTAGAAAGGCTTTGATATGACATGGAGACATGGTATATTACAAAGATTGTATGAATGGGGCTTTAGGGAAACCTACCCAAATTTATTTCTTCATTCTGAAAACGATTTTTCGAGTTCCGAGTATATAACCACCTTCATCTCCCAGGATTTTGAGAACGGCATACCTCAGGGTCAACACTGAGCGTAACGCTATTTTTAATTGCAATTAACATTTAATATCCTCTTCCATCTGACATAAATACTTACCTGTATGTTGATAATCTAGCACTACTCTATTCTGCTCCTACAATGGAAATCAATACAAAACTGCAGCAAGCTATTGACTCCATATCTGCACGTTCAGATAATATGGGATTCAATCTGTCATCAGAAAAGACCTATTACATGCACTTTTGCAAATTGAGAAAACCACATTATGGTCCTCTTCTCAAATTAAAAACAGATATATCAATGTAAAGACGGTGTATTTTTAGGGCTAACATTAAACACCACGCTTACCTGGAAAGAGCACATTGATAAGTCATGCAGCGTAAAGCGTCATTAATTTATTAGAGTGCTAGCTAATACCCGATGGGAGCGACTCAGAAGTGATCTAAAATTTACAAATCTCGTGCAATCAAAATGATTATGGATGCGAAGCGTATTCCTCAGCATCAAAAGCACGTTAAAGTCCCTAGAGGTGATACAAATGCAGGTATGAGATATGCTTAGGTGCATTCTACACTAGCGCAAGTGATAGCCTGTCTAGCGAATCTGGTCCAATTCCACTGCATTTACATCGTACTTACAGGATTCTATCATACGCCTGCAAGATAAAAGCACAAACAGATCACCAAAATTATAAAATCTTGTTAGATGAAGGTATTCAAACCAGACAAAGGCTACATAAACCTCTGTGGTATAATATTAAAATGATTTAGAGACAATTCACGAAACGCTACCACACATGCTTCCCTAGGACCACTGGAAATATCCCATGGTTGGTACCCTCAAATCAACGTGTGCACTCAGTTATCCAAATATAAAAAGGCAAATACCCCTACAGCCATTTCATACAGAATTTAATAAAATACTGCTAATATTAATGACCATCTGACGCTATTCACCGACGGCTCAAAACATAATGGAGGTGTAGGATGCGCCTTCTCCGTTGACAGCATAGTACAGTTGGCCATGCCGACACATATGTCAATATATAATGCGGAGCTCTATCCTATTTGGCAAGCCCTTCGTTACTGGAGTATGCAAATAGTTGGACCAAATTTGTGATTGTAAGTGACTCGTATAGCGCTCTTATAAGTCTCCAAAACCAACACAGAAACCTATAATACAGATGATCTTGTCACTATTACACATCTTAACAGTCTGGGGCGTAAAACTATATTTTTATGGGTCCCAGCCAGTAGATTAAGGAAATGAAAGAGCGATCTAACTGCCCGTAATGCAACAAAAGATGCTTTAAACAAGGTAGACATCGCAATTCATTCAAATATTGCCAAACCTATAAAACAAAAATTAAATCAAAATGGCAAGAACTGGACCGGGTCAACAGGTAAACTAAGGAATATAAACCATGTTGATAAATGGAAATTAGCCCATGCTTCTCAGAAAGGAAAGCAGTATTATCCATAGATTCGAATTGGGCACACAGATCTAACATAGACATCTACTATCAAATACACCTCCACCAAGATGTGAAAATTGCTTAACGCCTTTAACATTGAGCACATAATCCATGTTAAATTTACGCTCCACAACGTAAGCTATATTGTATATCAAACGCACTGGGACTAACTTCAGACATCGAAAGTATAAGAAATGTATTGCAATTAACTTGTTTAACAAACTATAAAAATATAAAAGGCACTAATGACCAAAGCAGTCGACGTGCAAACAAACAGAAAAATAATAATAATAATAATAATAGTAATAATAATAATAATAATAACAATAACAATAATAATAATAATAATAATAATAATAAATTTGATAAATAAGATATAAAATAATATAAAATAACAGATTAAGCAAAAAAAAAAAAAATAATAATAATAATAATAATAATAATAATCCTAGGGGTTGGACTACCTACTAGGCGCGTCCCCAGGTGCGGATAGGGGAACGACCTTGCAAATGATCGTAAGTGATGCAAGGCCAACACCGAAATATGAGCTCGTGGCGGTAAACCGTCACTGTTAGCTCTAGAAAATACGGTGTCGCGGACCAGTCCACGTGGGGCCTCGTATCTAACGTGTTCAGGGATGGCAACCCTGCGTCCCCCTTGCTGGAAGTACACTTTTCTTATAGTCTTGAGTGGCTTCCTTACTTTAACTCTTTTCTGTCGGAGCACCCTCCTAACTCTTGTTCTTTTCAGGCTCCCAGCGAAAGCTGAGAACCTCTTCCTTTCTTCCTCTCTTCCCAGGACATGCGCCGTCAAAAGCGTATACGGGTGTGCAACCGGGATGTCCTGGCTGGGGACGGCTGAGCGCTAACCGTGTCCTAATACCGCAACCGGAACTGTACTTCAGAGACTCTAGCAGGGCGTGGCTAGGGAACGTTGTACAGCTAGCGGTCGGGTCTTGGCTTTACCGCCCGGACTACGAGGAAGGTAACCTCTATAAAAATCCCCAATCCCAAGGTCGTTTGGCAGTTTTAGGTGCTGAAGGGATTGCGCGAGGTGAAGCCTGAGCGTGGCCAGGAGGATGCCTGGTCTCTAGCGTTGAAACGCCTGTGGGGGAAGGGGTGCCCCTCCACGGTATTTAGCCTTGCCATGGTATATGAGCTCTGCTGTGGTCGACAATTTTTCTTCCTGTCCTCGTGGGAACATTATGATTTCTAATTCTTGTTCTCAAGAGTTGTCTCCCTCTTTAAACGAAGACAATTTTCCTGGATTAAGGAAAACTATTAACATGGCCAGCGAGACGGGTTACCCTCGGTTCCTGACTATTAAATTGTTGCCTGAAGGTAATTTCGAAAGAGTCAGCCCATTTCTAATTAGTAGAAGTATTTATAGTATAGCCGGTGAGACTAAAAAGGTTAGTAAGGTTAAGGAAGGACTTTTAGTGGAAACAATTTCCAAAAAGCAAACAGGAACATTAATGAAAATGAAAAAGATTGGTGAATTGGACGTTGGGGTTAGACCTCACAAGTTCATAAACTGTCGACAAGGAATTGCGTACTGTCGTGACCTTTTAAACGCATCACTTGAAGAAATTCAAGGAGGTTTGACAACAGAAGGAGTGATGGAAGTTAAGCGATTACAAAGTAGGAAGAACGAATACTTGTAACTACCACAATGTTAGTATTAACATTTGAAAAACATGAACTGCCAAAAGTCATTAAGGCAGCAATGTATAGCTTAAAAGTTCGCGCTTTCGTTCCGGAACCTATACGTTGTTTTAGATGCCAACAGTTCGGCCATACTTCGTCAAATTGTAAAAACAATCCTATGTGTGAGTGTGGTTATCCTAGTCATGAACGTACTCCTTGTAGAGAGGAACTCATGTGCACAAATTGCAAGGAAAAACATTCTGCTAGATCTAGGGAATGTTCGGTTTATAAATCTGAGAAAAAAATTCAAGAAATCAGAGTCACACATAATCTAAGCTTCATGGAGTATTACAAAATACCATTCAAACTCAAATAACCAGTTTAAAGACTACTTTGAAGGAATACATAAATGAAGTTTCGTGCACTACTACCGACATCGGAAGCTAAATGGAAACTGAAAGCTTTTCCGAGGGGAGAAAAGAACTGCTCCTGTATCCCCGACTTCAGTTGGGGAAATAAATAAAGTTTCATTGACCCCTGTCTTAGGAAGCAGAAAAAGAAAAAGGTGGGATGGCCAAAAGGTGTTCCACGTACGAAAATAATATCGCAGGAAACGATAAAGGTGCCTCAGCTAGACTGGAGGATTCTAAAAGATGATGAAAAACTTGTGATATTTTGTGATAATTTACATGTGATAATTATTTTATCGATTAACTTGATCTGTGATATTTTATCTTATCGTTTTTATTTTATATGTCTTGTTTCGTCAACACGTCTGATATTTGATCTGTCATATATTATCTTATTGCTTTACATTATATATCTGTCTTGTTTCGTCAATATTTATCAAATCGTAAGATACCTAAAAATTTTGTTCGTGTAAAATTATTTTTTACTGTCTCTTTACACATGTACGTATATTTAATTATCTATTTATTTATTTATTTCCATTATGGACAAATTATTTCAAATAAATATTAACGGATGTAAAAGTCACTTAGCAGAGCTACAATTATTAACATGTAAAGAGAATCCGTTCTGTATTTGCTTGCAGGAGACAAGATTTAAACCAGATGAAAACTTTGTATTAAAGGGTATAAATCTATAGAAGGATTTAGATCCAGGATTACGGGCCCATGGCCACTGCCATTCTTATAAGGAACGAAATTTATCACACCCTAATTGCTCTATCAACCCTTTACAAGCAACTGCTATTACCGTTAATCATTCGTTCCAATTTACAGTTTGCAATATATACCTCCCAGATTCATTGTGGACTAAGCAACAGATCATTAACCTGGTCAACCAATTACCCAACCCATTTGTGATAGTAGGCGACTTTAATGCACATAATCATATGTGGGGTTCGTCACACTCAGATAATCGTGGGAGAGTAATTGAAGAAATCATAGAAGAAAATAATCTGATCCTTTTAAACACCGGTGCAGGCACTTTCTTTAACGCGAGAAGCAACAATTTCTCGGCAATAGACTTATCTCTTTGTTCTCCTGTATTGGCACCAAAAATTGACTGAAAAGTACTACAACACGAAATATTCTCAGACCATGCACCTATTCAAATCACATTCCTAACTCCTCGCTTACCCACTGCATTTCCTAAGAGATGGTTAATTAAGAAAGCTAACTGGATCAAATTCAGTAAAAATTTACCACAGTTCAATACAATTCAAGATGATATCAACAGTGCAGTTGATGACGTCACGTCAAAAATTTTACAAGCATGCGAGACAAGTGTTCCAAGATCAAGTGGTAAACCACAAAGAAAATGCGTTCCATGGTGGAGCGAGGATATAAAATGTGCTATTCGCGACCGTAAGAAAGCTCTACGTAATTCTAATCTGAACCCTCTATAAATAATGCTATCGCATTTAAAAAACTAAGAGCAAAAGGAAGAAAAACTATTAAACTGGCAAAACAACAGTCTTGGCAAACATATGTGTCAAGCATATCTAATCAGACCCTAAATAGTGAAATATGGCATACAATACGAGCAATGAACTCAACCTTGCAGCCTTTCTCAATAAGTAACATTATTTCTAATGGTCAGGTTTCACATAGTCCACAAGATATAGCAGAGTGTTTTGCAAGCCACTTTGAAACCGATTTCTCTGTTACTGATGATAGTACTCAATTCGAAAGTTACTCAAGCGTTGAAGATTCAACGGAAGAATTCCCTTATAATAACCTTTTCACAGCTTCAGAACTTGAAAATGTACTGACAGGAACTAAACACTCTGCTCCTGGACCTGTTTCTATCCTTTACGAATTTATCAAGCAATTACCGAAGGAAGGAAAACTTCATATCTTAGCAATATTCAATAAAATATGGAAAGAGGGTCAATTTCCTGACATGTGACAAAAATCTGTTATTGTCCCGTGTTTGAAACTGAACAAAGATCCTCACTTAGTGGACAATTATAGGCCTATTTCCCTTACGTCGTGCCTCTGCAAATTACTTGAAAGAATGTTAAACATGCGGCTGATGTGGTTCTTAGAACGAAATGGTTTACTTTCAGAATATCAAATGGCCGCAAGACAGCATAGATCTACAACTGACTGCTTAGTTCAACTAGAATCCAGTTCTAAATAGCTTTGCTGCAAGAGAACATATGTTTGCAATATTTTTTGATATTGAAAAGGCTTTTGACCGGACTAACAGATATAAAATTCTACTAGAACTCCAACGTATGAAAGTCAAAGGTCCGTTATTACAGTTTACAGCAAACTTTTTGTCAAATCGAAGATTCAGTACGCGTAAACCATTGCTTATCTCAGGAACGAGTACAAGCGAACGGAATCCCACAAGGTTCTACACTCAGTGTGACATTATTCACAATAGTAATGAAAAAGTTAGTAGAGTGCTTATCCCAAAACGTTGGTAAAACTCTTTATGTTGATGATCTAGTCATATATAAATCAGGCCCTATAACGGAGGATTTACTACATCCTCTACAAGTAGAAATTGATGGATTGGTGAGAATGGCTAACAAACTGGGTCTTACGTTATCTACAAAAAAATCACAGGTAGTCCATTTCTATCGGCTAAGGACCCAACACGATCATTCTAGGTTCAGGATTGGGGATTACACCCTACAAATTAAGGACAACGTACGGTTTTTAGGGGTTCTCTTTGATAGAAAACTATACTGGAAACATCACATTGAACATTTAATCATAAAACAAAAGTGGCAATTAACACGCTTAGATATCTAGTCCATATATCTTGGGGTGCCAAGAAATGTGTTCTGCTTAGAATGTACCAGGCCTTAATCCTTACCAAGCTTAGCTATGGTGGTGCTGTCCTGTCTAGCGCCAGAAGGTCGCACATTGAAAAACTGAACAAGATCCATTGTGCAGGATTAAGATTATGTAGTGGGGCGTCCCGTACATCGCGATTAGATGACATTTGTTTTGAATTCCTTTCCAACATATCCTTAATGTAACTCTCCTTAACTACGCTCTCAGAACAAGTACTCATACAAATCATCCCATCTACAATTCCTTCCTTAATCATGATTATGACCAGCTTAGCAACAATAGTTCTGCCATGCTCCCTGCGAGCATCAGAAGTTACGACCTGAACAGAGAAGTTGGACTCGAGTATCCATATCAAGTGTACCCTTTTGAAGAATGTGAAGTAGCGCCGTGGTTAATTGGTCAACCGAGTATCCACGTAGATATCGGTATTCGCGAGTCAAAGACTGGTTTAGACTCCAACAAAAAATGTTTCGATAAAGTGTTATCTGAACACGAAGGTTTCACTATTATATATACAGACGGGTCCAAAAGCAACACCGGAGTTGGAAGTGCGATTTACGTAAAAAACAAAGCATACAGTTGGTCTATCTCTAACTATTCAAGCTTTTGGCATCTGAATTGGATGCAATATTACAAGCAATGTTCTATTGCGACTTAAGTGGAGATAGAAGGTTTTTAATCTGCAGCGATTCGCTAAGTTCGATACGCGCTCTAGAAAATTCCTTTTCAAAAGACCCTATAATTAAAAAATACTGGCTAGCAATGTATGGTTAAAAACACAGGTGAAAAGATATGTTTTACATGGTGCCCTTCCCACTGCGGAATATTGGGAAACGAGTTGCTGATGATGCGGCACGTAAGGCTGCATGTAGTAAGGTAAGTAATCGACGTTTATCAAGTCCGTGCTGAAGACATTAAATTGTTAATAAAAAGTAAAATTGTAAAATTCGCTTTTGAAGGTTGGGCAAAAAACAATTCTGCCTTTTCAAAAATTAAAACAGATCCCAAAACTTGTCGATTCCCGGAATCTCTCATACGAAGAGAGCAAGTAGTAATATCTCGTTTACGCATCGGGCACACGTACCTGACCTCATCATATTTGCTGCTAGGGGAAGAAAACCCATTCTGCACAGTGTGTAAAGAATTACTGTGCCTCATATATTGCTGAGATGTAGATGGTTCACTAGAGAAAGAATTAAACATCAAGTAAAGGACACTATAGGCCAATGTTTAAACAACGACACTCAAAGTGTCTATAGCATAATCAGATATGTAAAAGAAACTAGTCTACATCAAAAAATTTGAACTAATCCTAGAATTTACGTATAAAATGGATATAATTTGCTAAGAGTACTAATGACCTCGTTGTCGAAGCACCTAATCAAAAAAAAAAATAAATAAAAAAAAAATAATAATAATAATAATAATATCCTTGCGCAAAATTACAGCCTTACATTTTTACTAGGGGTTGAACTACCTACTAGGCGCGTCTCCAGGTGGCGGATAGGGAACGACCTTACAAATGATCGTAAGTGATGCAAGGCCAACACCGAATATGAGCTCGTGGCCAGAAATAGCCACTGTTAGCTCTATGAAATACGGTGTCGCGGACCAGTTTACGTGGGGCCTCGTAACTGACGACGACAGGGACAGCAACCCTGCGTCCCCTTGCTGGAAGTTCACTTTCTTAAACTAGTCTTGAGTGGCTTCCTTACTTTAACACTTTTCTGTCGGAGCACCCTCGCTCCAACTCTTGATCTCTTCAGGCCCCAGTCAAAGCTGGAGACCTCTTCATTTTCCTATACCCTTCCCAGGACGTACGCCGTGAAAAGCGTATACGGGTGTGAGCCGGGATGTCCTTGCTGGGGACGGCTGAGCGCTAGCCGTCTCCTATACCGAACCGCGAACTGTACTTCAGAGACTCTAGCAGGGCGTGGGTAGGGAACGTCGTGCAGCCAGCGGTCGGTGGTCTTGGTTTTACCGCCCGGACTACGAGGAAGGTAACCTCTATAAAAAATCCCCCAATCCCAAGGTCGTTTGGCAGTTTTAGGTGCTGAAGGGATTGCGCGAGGGGAAGCCTTAGCGTGTCCAGGGCGAAGCCTGGTCCCTAGCGTTAAAACGCCTGTGGGGGGTTTGGCGCCCCTCTACAGTATATTGCCTTGTCATGGCATGGGGCTCTACTGTGGTCGACTTTTAATTCTTCCCGTTTTCGTGGGAACGTTATGCATATTCTAAATATTAAACATCCGAGTGCCAACTCGTCAAACGTGGCAGTGGGAGAGGGCCCACTTGATAAACCCTCGCCTTAAAAAGTGAATAAATCGAGAGAGGGAGGCTCTGTACCTCAGTTTTTGGTTATTAAAAGGTTTATGGGGATTTTACAAATGTAAGTCCTTTCCTTATCAGCAAGGTGCTGTATAGCTTGGTAGGAACTACAAAAAACGTAAAGAAAATTAAAGATGGTCTTCTGGTAGAAACTGTATTTGCAAAACAAGCAAACAAATTGCTGAATATAACAAAATTTGATGAATTTGATGTAAGTGTTATACCACATAAAACTTTAAATTATTCAAAGGGAATAATATCTTGTAAAGATTTAAATAACGCAAGTCTCGACGAAATATTAGATGGAATGAAAAATGAAGGCGTCATTGAGGTTAAAATATTCAATAAAAAGAAACGGTAATTTTGTACCTAGTGCGTTATACATAGTTACTTTTGATAAACCTAATCTTCCAAAAAGGTGAAAGCTGTTTTCACATGTTAGAAGTGAAACAATACATACCTATGCCTTTGAGATGCTTCAAATGCTACAGATTTGGCATACATCTATCAATTGTAAAGCAGAAGAAATGTGTGCACGAGGGTACGTGCACTTCAATTAAATGTATAAATTGTTCTGGAAATCACCACTCCAGACATAAGGAATGTATTAAGTTTAAAGAGAGTTTGCTATTCAAACTCTAAAAACCAAAGATAAGCTTACTTACTTTGAGGCAAAAAAAGTTCTAGAATCGGCTAAAACGCCTATACAAGGAATACAACACTCCCAAGTTGTATCAAATGAAATTAAAGCCACCGATGACAAGGAATAGTAGCAGAACTAATCCCACAACTTAAAACCGTCATTAAAAATATTATTGACGAGAGCATGTCAGCACCAACGCACTCATCGGTGAAAAAATGGTAGTAGAAAACGAAAAAGCACACGATAATTTTCTGACTGATGTATCAGATAAGCGCAAAAGAAAAGAAAACATTACGTCAGATTCTATTGATGAGGACACTGAATCTAGTCAAGTGACCGACTCGAGTGTCCAAAGAAAAAAGAAGAAAGTGGGTTGGCCAAAGGAAACCCAGAAAGCTGCCTGCAATTGCGACACCTGCAAAAGATAATTTAAACTGTGATAAAGGTTGATCTGTGATATATAACTAATATTCTAGCTGTGATATTTCTTTGTGATAAATACAAAATTCTAGTCATTTATTTTTTGTATTATATATTTACTATAATTTATTAAATATGTGTTTGTTTCGTAACTTGTACCAATCTGTGATATTTGTTTGTGATAAAACACAAGTCTCTAGTCCTTTATACTTTGTTTCGTGTTACATATTTTATAATTTATTAAATAAGTGTTTGTCTTAAACGTTTGTCCAAAAGTCTTAAGGTAAACCAGTAATGAACATTAAAATATATCATTCGATAAATACGACAACATAATACAATGGAACTGCAACGGTTTACGCATCCATTATCCTAACCTTAAGATGATTCTGGCGAAACACCAACCCTTTTGCATATGTCTCCAAGAGACTCATTTGAAAGGCACGGAAAAATTTTACTTAAATGGCTACTAGAATTTTATCAAAAACTATGGCACTTATATTAGAGCAAGTGGGGGAGTAGCAATATACATAAAAATAATACACCAGCAAATCCAGTTGCTATTAATACTGCTTTCAGGCAATACCATATGTAATGTTTACCTTCCAGAATTCAATTGGACCTTAACGGATCTTGAAAATTTGATAGATCAACTTCCAACTCCATTTCTATTAATTGGAGATTTCAATGCCCACTCTACGTTATGGGGTTCAAACTCAATTGATCAACGTGGCCGTATCATTGAGGGTTTAATAGAAAATAACCCTATCGTACTACTAAATACAGGTGAACATACCCATCTAAATAGTAAATCCAAAAGTTTTACAGCAACAGACCTCGCTTTAGCGTTCCCACATTAGCGCTACAACTTAGCTGGACGACACACGAAGATTTTCATAATAGCGACCTTGCCCAATTAGTATAAAATTACCAACTGAGAAAACTGTTGTAAATATTCCCAAGAAATGGAGAATAAAACATGCTAACTGGTCACTATTTTCTGAAATCTTAACCAATATCCCACAGGTATATACACAAAATATAGACGAAAACATTAAACAATTCACCAGCAACGTAATAACAGCTGCAGAAAAAGTATCCCTCAAACGAAGGAAAAATTAACACTAACAGCATCCCATGGTGGAATGCTGAAGGAAAAAATTCAATCAAAAGAAAGAAACAAATGCTTAACACATTTAAAAAAAAGCCTACCTTAGAAAATCTCGTAGCATTTAAGAAAGATCGTGCTTATTCACGAAAAACTATAATACAAAATAAATCATGGTAAAATTGTGTCATCTGTAAATCATGGCACGCCTGTTAATGAAATTTGGAGAAAAGTTAAAAAAATAGCGGGAAAGGCATTCGAAGAGCCTTCAAGAATGCTAAAGGTTGAAAATAAAATAATCGACAAACGAGAAGAAATCGTGGAGATATTAGCGAAGCATTTTGAAACAGTAAGTAGTTCCAATAGTTACAGTGAACAATTTTCTCTAATTAAGAAAAATACTTAAAAGGAAATAAACTTTAATTGCAATCAAAATCTTGAATACAACGCCCCTTTTTCACTGGAAGAACTGCAAAAAGCGTTAAATAGGGCAAAAAATTCAACGCTGGGTAGTGATAAAGTTCACTACTCAATGCTGAGAAATCTTACATATTCTGAAAAAGAAAGATTGCTAAAAATTTATAATGATATATTCATAAATGGCAATTATACTGAAATTTGGAAGCTAGCATTAATAATACCCGTTCCTAAGCCAGGAAAAGATCATACAAAACCGGAAGCTACAGACCTATATCACTAACATCATGCATAAGTAAGATAATGGAACGGATGGTTAATGAACGATTAATGTGGTTTTTAGAATCAAAATTTTTACTATCACAGCGGCAAACTGGATTTCGGCATTTTCATTCCGGTTTAGATCAACTGGTGTATATAGAGAATAATATTCGGAACACGTTTTTTGAAAATACAGCATATGGTAGCCGTAACTTTCGACCTCTAGAAAGCGTATGACTTAACCTGGAGGTACAACATTATTATAAAATTGTATGAGCTGGGCCTTCGGGTAATCTACCGTTATTTATTAATAGTTTTCTTAATAATCGCACATTCAAAACTAAGATTGGTACTACTGAGTCCTCAACATGCGATATGGAAAATGGAATTCCGCAGGGACAGTTTTAAGTTGCACCTTATTCTTAGTTGCAATTAATGAACTAATAGAAAGTGTGAAGTCTCCGCTACAAGGATGCCTATACGTGACGATCTCACTATGTTTTATAAAGCAGAACACATAGGAGAAGTTGAAAATACAGTACAACGTGGAATTAATAGTTAGTGCAAGTAGTAGAAACATAGGTTTCCGTTTTTTGATACGAAAACTGTCGCAATACATTTTGTAGGCTCAGATACGAACACGATGATCACGATTTACATTAAAAACTCCAAAATAAACTTTGAAACAAGTGTCAAGGTTCTGGGCGTAATATTCGATAAAAACTGTATTTTCAGAAGCACATTCAAATGCTTGAAACAAAATGTAAAAATAAAATGAATATTATAAAGTGTTTGTCAGGCATTACACTCTTCTACAACTATATAAATTGCTTGTTTTATCAATCATTGATTATGCATGTATATTATATTCCTCTGCTCGCCAGTTCCATTTGAGACGGTTGGATAAAGTTCACGTAAGTGGCTTAATAATGGTATTAGGTGCGTTTCGTACCACTCCTATAGAGTCCTTACACGCTGAGTCAGGTGTACCACCCCTTCATCTCCGAAGACTGAGATTACTGCTTAATTACACTACAAAATTATTAACGTTGCCTAATCATGCAAACCACTCAATATTGCACGATAACGTTATGATAGAACATTATAAATCTAAACCTACTGCATCAAAGCCAGCTGTTATTAGATCACTAGAAAAAGCTGAAGAATTAAATATCAATCTACCGTCCATGTTCATGCAGTCAACAACTAAATATCCGCCGTGGAATAAACGTAAGATTAAATTTCGACTTGACCTAGCGCAACAACCAAAAGAATGCACACCAAATGAAACATATAAGAACATGTTCTACGATATAATTGGCAGGACAAAATTTAACGAAATTATATATACAGATGGGTCGATAACATCCAAAGGGTTGGTAGTGCCATTTATATGCAAAATAAAAGCCACTACTAGACACTAAACCCCTATCAAGAATATTCTGTGCCGAATTACATGCCATATTCCAAGCTGGATTATATATAAACTATATAAATGCATAATAGTGCAATATGCACGATTCTTTAAGTGCAATTTCTGCTCTCATGAATAACGAGTGCAACGATCCTTTGGTTAAAATTACCAAAGCAATATTTACCACACCAGTAAAGATGGTAAGTCATTAGAAATCATATGGATCCCCGGACACGCGGGAATTGCTGGAAATGAACATGCAGACATAGCAGCAAGAAAAGGAAGTAATAACATAGACCAAGATAATATTCCGGTTCATCCTAACGATTTCAAAAGGTATTTAAAATTTAGAATTAATGATATCTGGCAATCAGAGTGGAACAAATCAAAAACACAGTTAAAACAAATAAAAAATTCTATCAAACCTTGGAAAAACGAGATCAAGTTAAAAAGAAAAGAGGAAGTGGTGCTAACGAGAATGCGAATTGGTCATACCAATACGACCCACTTATACTTACTGGGGAAAGTTAGACAAAAGAAATGTAGTTTATATAATCTGCAAATAACAGTTCCCCACATGTTGCTGGAATGTCAGCTGTATGAGGAACTACGACGAAATGTAGGTATCCCGCATTCATTGGTTTCGATTTTTGAGGATGAGGTGAATAGTATTCAGAAGCTACTAACGTACTTAAAAAGGAGTGGACTATTTAAATATATTTAGAGTTAACTGAAATTAAATAGCTAATGGCAGTTGTAGCCGACGCTAAAAAAATAATAATAATAATTTGAACTTGAATTTGAATTTGAATTTGTTTATTTCATAAATATGTACATATTTTTTGGTCCAACAAAGACTTACGTCTTATCTGTTGGTGCCAATTAGCTTTATAACAAATAAATTATTATATTTGTATTTACTATACTAATCAAAAACATTTTTTCTAACGCGAGAAGGTGCGTACAATCATTGTTATGTAAATATTAACAATTTTTATCAATTATCACTAATCATATTTACAATATATGTTGTTAATTTATCTAACATAGTACGTATTTTGTATTAGTTATTGTTTTTGTAGCCAATTTTGTATTCCTTTTTTAAAGTTACCTATGTTATTCGTTACAATATGATCTGGTATCGTGTTAAATAAATATGGTATCAAACATTTAATAGTTCTTTTTCCATACTTATTATAATATTTTGGAATAATGAATTTTTGTTTTCTGGTAGAATATCTATGCTCCGCTTTGATCTTGAGTTCTTCGTCATAATAGTATTGAATTAAGAAGTAATATTTATATTATCCATTTGGTGTTAATGTGTTACTTTTTTCCAGTAATTGCGATGTGTTTAATTTAGTTCCTTTGTGTATTAATTTTAATATTTTGTGTTGCAGGGATTCCAGTCTCCGAACATGGACATACTCCGCACAACCCCATACTTGAGCACCATACCGTATCATCGACTCCACTAATGCCTTACATACTATCGTCATACTTTTAGGATCTACCATTCTGTTTAGTATATAAAAACATCCTACCATCTTTTTAATTTTGTTGTACGTGTACTCTATATGTTTATTGTATTTCAGTTGATTGTCGATGTTTAATCCTAGATACATAGTGTCTGTAAAATTTTTTATGGTTATATTATGGGATCTTTCACTTTTTGCATGAGTGCGGTAGTGAATACCATACAAACCGTTTTGCTTTCATTAACAAACAATTTTTTTCCATGTGTCCAATTAATTAATAAGTTCAATTCTTCTTATATAATTTTTTTCACAATATTGTATATCTGTATGCGAATAATACAATATAGCATCGTCAGCATATAGATACAGTTTAGATTTTTGCGGGATACTTAACATGTCATTTACATAGAGTAAGAATAGTATTGGTCCCAGATTACTTCCCTGTGGCACTCCAAATGTTATTCTCTTTTTTTTACTGTATGTATTATTTACTTTAACCACATATTGCCTATTAGTTAAATAACTCACAAAAATGTTTAATACATTTTGATTGATTCCTGCTTTTCTTAAGTTGTGAATTAATATATCGTGCTTTCCTGTATCGAATGCTTTCGAAAAATCGATATACACGGCTATAGTGTATTTATTTTTGTCCAGTTGTGCATTTATATCATCAGTTATCTCTATTAGCAATTTTTCAGTACCTTTTGCTTTTTGGTAACCGTATTGATTGGGATGGATGATATTATTTTTGTCTAAATACTTTTTTAGGTGTTCAGCTATGTATATTTCAAATATTTTTTCTATGGTCGATAATATGCTTAACGGTCTGTAGTTTCCGTAATTTGTGGGGGCCACCTTTTTTATATATCGGTCTTGTTATCGATGTTTTAAGTGCCTCTGGGAAAATACCGTTTGTAATGGATTGATTTATTATTTCTTTTATAATCAAATATCTCTTCATTATTTTTTAATTCCTATGTTCTTATGTTATCATAACCTGGCGACTTTTTATTTGTAGATTGTCTTTTATAATTTTCTTTGCATTCTCTTCCGTACATTCTGGTATTATAAATGAGTATTTCGTTTCTCCATTATAAGTTGTCGGCGTTACTTGGTGTTGGCATGTAGCTATTAGGTTCATGACTTGTTCGTGAAAAGTGTTTGCAAAGTTATTTGCAATATTATTAAGTTGTTAATTTTCCCATATGGTTCATAATTTTTTCATCCACATTTTCGATTTTTCTTAGTTAATATATAGTTAATGTTGTCCCATAATTTTGTTCTCTTATCGTTTTCAAATCTACTCCTAAAATAACTATTTTTAGCTTCACGGATTTCACTATTTAACGTATTTCTATATTTTTATATGCCTCTCTGTATACTTGTTTTTAGGATTGGATTTCCACCTATGAAATAGTTTATCCCTCTCTAATTTTATAATACAGATTTTCAGTTATCGAAGAGCTTCGCTTTCTTGTCTTTGGGTATTGTACTTTTGACGATTATTCTCATACATTTATATATATATATATATATATATATATATATATATATATATATATATATATATATATATATATATATATATATATAATTCTTACTTGGAGATTTTAATGCCAACAGCCCGTTATGGGGTTCAGAAAAACAAGATGGTCGTGCAAAAGTGGTGGAAACTTTATTGGATTCCGCACAAATAGTGCTTCTAAATAGTGGTAAGGCCACGAATTTCAACTCCAGGTCTAATTCCTTTTCGGGAATAGACCTGAGATTAACTCGCCACAAATAGCACTGCAGTACGAATGGTCTCGAATAGAAGACCTACACGGAAGTGACCATTTTCCAATATTATTATCTACTCAAAACACAAAATTCCAATGGACGCTACCTGAAAAGTTGCATCTACATAAAGCAGATTGGGAAATGTACAAAGATAATATTCCGGAACTCAATAGGCAGCTAGAGACAGATTTAGTACTAGAAAGTTTTACAGAGAGCATGATTAAAACAGCAGAAATGTGTATACCTAGAAGCGGGCAAGAATGGACAAACCTCCAGTCCCGTGGTGGAATCCAGAAGTGGCACAAGCAATCCTAATCTGAAAACAGGCACTACGCACATTCATTAATTGCCCTACAATGAAAATTTGATTATCTTTAAACAGAAAAGAGCAGTAGCTAGGCGTAACATATTAGAAGCGAAAAGACGATCTTGGGCAAACCACGTGTCTAGTATTAAGGCTCATACACCAACCTCAGATGTTTGGAAGAAAATAAAGGCAGTATCTGGCAAAATCAAACCATTTCCGTCTCTGAAGTTACAAGAGGATGGTGTCATAATAACTGAACCAAAGCATCTGAGCGAAAAATTTTCGAAATACTATGAAAGTGTGGGTTCTGGGGATAACTACCATGAGCCGTTTAAAAGTCTCAGAAATACTAGGAAGTAAGTTTTACAGTTACAGAACACCTAAACAGTGGATACAACGATTTGTTTGTTATGGAAGATTTACTAACAGAGCTGAAAGACGTAAAAGAAACTTCTCCAGGGATTGACAATATTGCCTGTGCAATGATTAAAAACTTGCCACAAGATGCCCTAGAGGATATACTTTATATATATAATAGAATCTGGAATGAGGGGCAATACCCAATATGTTGGAAAACGTCAATCACCATTCCAATATTGAAAAGTGACAAGGACCCCCTAGAACTTGACATATATCAGACGGGATTCAGGCAAGGATACTCTACTAGAGACAATGTAACATATTTAGCCACGACAATACAAGAAGTATTCAATAAAAGATACCACTGCACAGCGGTGTTCTTTGATTTGGAGAAGGCATATGACTTTGTATGGAAATATGGGATCCTAGAAAAATTATATGGGTGGGAGGTACGGGGAAATATGTTTAATTTTATTAAATCGTTCCTATCAGAAAGAAGCTTTTGTGTACGTGTAGGGAATTGTCTTTCCAAAAAGTACGAATTAGATATAGGAATACCACAGGGATCGCTAATCAGTGTAACCCTATTCCTAGTCGCCATCAATAGTCTAACAAGTACACTACATCCCTCAGTAAGTGATTGTAGGTACGTAGACGATTTAGTGGTATTCGCCCATTGCGAGGGATACAAAACACACGACGCAACACTGCAAAATGCTGTGGACTCTATAGTAAGAGAAGAAGAATCAGTGGGGTTTAAAATATCACCAAAAAGAAACAGTATGTATGCACTTTTGCAAATTGAGACATCTACAACAACCACCAAACCTAACTTTAAAGGAAGATAGGATCAAGTGTGTAACAACATACATTTCTGGGAGTGATACTGGACAAATCTTTATCTTGAAAACCACACATATGTGCAATTTCCAGAAAGGCTCGGAATTCTCTGAATGTGTTAAAGTGTTTGTCAAATTGTAACTGGGGAGCTGACAGAGAAGTCCTTCTGCGCGTATATAAAGCATTAATATTGTCGATTCTGGACTATGGGTCCCATATATATGGCTCTACGGCCAAAAGTAATCTACAAGGATTAGACATCCTTCAAAATGCATGTGTACGATACGCGATAGGCGCATTCCCGACTACTCCAATAAGTAGCCTCTGTGTTGAAGGGGATTCTGTCACTAAAATACAGAAGAATTTGGTTGCTAATGAAGTATGCAACAACAATACGGAAACAACTTAATCATTATATGAACGAGTTGAAGTGACAAAAAATTAAACCAACCCATATCCGTTCGGATAAAGGAGGCTAACAAACCTTAAGTATACAAAATGACTTCAAACCGAAAGAAAGCAAAATAAAGCAAAAATTATGGGCTGTTTGGCAACAAGAATGGGAAAAAGAAAACAGGTTCTTAAAAACATTTATACCCATAGCCCAAGAAAGAAAACCTCTTCCTCAGATGACAAGACGAAACAGTGTTAGTACTAACTATAAAACATATTTTAGAATAGTGTGATAAATACAAAGATATTAGAACCAGATTGGGTATAACTAACGGCATACAAAACAATATGGAACTAGAACAAGATAAATTGTGCAGAATACTTAGTTTACTACAGGATACAGAACTATTAAAACTAAAAAACTATAAAGTGACAAAAGCGTCATATTCTACACTATAATAATAGCATTAGTATAAAAGGCGAATAACCTAGAGGTTGATGCCTTCCAAAAAAAAAAAATAATAATAATAATAATAATAATAATAATAATAATAGTAATTCTTGTTCTCTTCAGGCTCTCAACGAAAGCTGAGACCTTTTCCTTTTCTCCCTACTTTTCCCAGGACATGCGCCATCAAAAGCGTATACGGGTGTGGCTAGCCAGGATGTCCTAGCTGGGCAGCTGAGCGCTAGTCGTCTCCTAATACCGCAACTGCGAATTGTACTTCAGAGACTCTAGCAGGGCGTTGCTAGGGAACGTCTTACAGCTAGCGGTCGGTGGTCTTCGCTTTACCGCCCGGACTGCGAGGAAGGTAGCCTCTATAAAAAATCCCCCAATTCCAAGGTCTTTTGGCAGTTTTAGGTGCTGAAGGGATTGCGCAAGTGGAAGCCTGAGCGTGGCCAGGGGGAAGACTAGTCCTTAGCGTTGAAACGCCTGTGGGGAAAGAGGCGCCTCTTCACAGTATAAATGCCCTCTTGTAGTATACCGGCTCTGCTGCAAGTGACTTTGATTACCGTGTGGTCTCGTGGGAATTGTATGGGATTAGAAAGCATTAACAATTCAGAGTTGTCCAACCCTCAAATAATGGACGCTCTAATATGGGCGCTGACGGTGAACTGCGTCATCAAAACATCGGCAGTAGTTTGATTGAGCGGTTGACGTCGGGGTATGTACCACGGTTTCTGCTAATCAAGAGAAGTGACTCAGAGTCATTTGATAAAATCAACCCTTTTACAATTTCGAAATCTTTGTATAGCCTTATAGGGGAAGTAAATTATGTCAGAAAACTTAGCGCAGGCCTGTTGATCGATACAAAATCAAACAAACAAGCTAAAATACTATTACGATTAAAGAAATTTTGTGATCTTCCTATAAACGTTATTCCACATCCGTCTTTAAATATCGTAAAGGGTATTGTTACGTCCAGAGATCTTTTAAATTGTTCAATTGAAGAAATCTACAAAAACCTAAAAGGTCAAGATGTCATTTAGGTACGACGTGTTACCACCAAAAGGGACAACATAATAGTTGATACCGCTAGTCTATTATTAACTTTCTGTAAACATAGTTTACCTAACAAGGTAAAAAGTGCTTTTTACAGCTTGCCCGTAAGATTGTACATTGTACATACCACCACCTCTGCACTGTTACAAATGCCAAAAATTCAGGCATTCATCTATGGTATGCAAAAAGGAACAAATTTGCGTATGTGGCAAAGCTTTACATCAAGGTGTCCCTTGTGAAAAACCAATTATTTACCCCAATTGTAACGGAGATCATTCGGCCCGATCAAAAGAGTGCCCTAAGTATAAGTTAGAAGTCACAATACAAGAAGTAAAAACAAAAAATAAATCTACCTACTTAGAAGCACGACGAGAAGTTCTAAGGAATACACCCACGGAAACATCGTATGCAACTGTTGCTAGCACACCCGTAAAACCTAACTTAATAAAATTCCACGTTAAATGAGCTGGTAACTTGCTTAGTACCCCTACTAATCACGGAATTAAAAGACGAGTTTTCGCAAGAGCGTCTAGATAAGTCAATTTGCGAAACACAAAGTCAGATCGAAACCGAAAACACTCACGAAACTTTTGAAAAGATAAGTCAAGGTATGGATACAGATACTATTGATAAAAGAAAACGACCGAGTTCAGTAGCGTCATCTGCAAATATAGACAGCGACGAATTAGAAGAAGCTACGAAAGCTATTCTACAAAAGAAAAGAAAGGTTGGGTGGCAGAAAGGGAGGCCACGCAAAAATGATTCAGGCAATCCCTCGTGCTCATCAAAAAAACAAACTGTGATAAAATAATAAATGTGTTATACCCCCTATACAGGTAGACACATTATTACGTTTTAATTATTTATTTGTTTATTTCTTACTTATTTATATATTTATTTATTTATTTCATTTTAATTGTTTTGTCCCCCAGTATATTTATTTTACATATTTTATATTTTTGTTTATGTATACTTATCCGTCTATTATTATTTTATTTAAACAAACCAAAAAGTTTAATTATGTCTTCCATAATACAATGGAATTGCAATGGGTGCAAAACATATTATCCAGAAATACAACTTATCGTATCAGAATACAACCCTTATTGCGTTTGCTTACAAGAGTCACACCTAAAAGGTGAAAATACATTCTCTTTGAAAGGATACAAATGCTTTAGAAGGGATGATAAAGACACGAGCAAAAGGAGGTATTCTTATTAATTAAAGAAAATGTTCCTACCACTTTTATTAAAATTAATACAGCCTACAAGTGATAGCAGTTGAAATAGAATTCCCATTAAAACTCACGGTTTGTAATATTTACCTCCCCACTTTAGTTGGACTAAGCACGAAATACAAACATCATACGACAGTTACCAACACCCTACCTAATTATTGGTGACTTTAACTCACACAACACACTGTGGGGTTCTGAAGAAACAGATACTCGCGGACGTATAATTGAAGCAATAATAAACGAATTCGACTTGGTAATCTTAAACACGGGCGAAGGAACGTATGTAAACTCGCGAGCAAACAAGTTGTCGGCAATCGACATAGCTATGTGTTTACCACAGCTGGCATACTTGTTTACGTGGAAAACTCTTGAGGGTAACGTACACTCCGACCATATACCCATTTCCATCGATTGCAATTTAAAACAACAGCAAACAGCTACTCGAAAGAAATGGAACCTACAAAAGGCTGATTGGTCATCATTTCGTAGAAACTTGAAGAATCCCCCCGATTGAGAAAACATCAGTGTTACTGTCTGTGAATTCTCTAATATGATTGTTAATGCAGCTCTACAGAGTGTTCCGCAATCTGAGGAACCTTTACCAAACCGTGCATTCCATGGTGGAGTATTACTATAAAAAGCTATACAAGAAAAGAAAAAGCTTTTAATAAATTTAAAAGCACCTTCCCAAGCAATATGCTAATGTTTAAACAAAATGAGCTGAAGCGCGAAAATTGATTGTACAAGGTAAACGAACTCTTGGATAGAATATGGCCACAAAAAAACAACAACCCCTTCAGCAACTGTATGGAAAAGATCAAATCTCTAAATAGAAAGGAGACCAATTTACATATAGTACTAAAGCTAAACCAACATATCCATACTAACCAACGGGATGTAGCAAATATACTAGCACAATCATTCCAAAACGCAAGCAAATCTTCAAACTATGAACCGTGAATTCCTGCAACTAATAAACGAACAAAATTACAATTTAATAGTGCAGAGACAGAAATACCATGCTACAACCTACCTATACATATTGATGAACTGGAAGAGGCATTAATCAATTCTCGCAAATCAGCTCCAGGTCCGGATGACATCCCATATGAATTTCTAAAACAATTGTATTTGCCGACGATACTACATTGATAAATACAAATCATGACACTAATGGTGCGCAAGAACTAATGTTGAGCACGCAATCAAGCTACACAATGGTTTACCGCTAACAATCTATGTTTGAATTCAGATAAAACTCAGAATATGATATTTTCCTTAAAAAATTAATCGGAGTTTGAAGACGATGTGAAATTTTAGGTGTCCTTCTAGATTCCACCTTGACCTGGAATAGACATGTAGATTGCTTGACTACCAAATTATCTAAATCTATATACTTGTTAAGAAATTTACAAAATATTATAGATCTAAAACTCTTAAGATAGCTTATTACGGCACATTTCAAAATATATTTACATACTCAATTTTATCGTGGGACATTCTACTCACTTACAAAGAGTTTTGCAATTCAAAGGAGAGCAATACGAGCAATATTGAACCTTCATTAAAGAGCAGATGTCCGTTCTCACTTTGTAAATTTATCAATGACAGCACCATGTTTATATATATATATATATATATATATATATATATATATATATATATATATATATATATAATATACAGTTTATTACATACATATGATAATATTGAGCAATATATTTAACATTCTGATGTACATATGTATAATACTAGAAATAAAAATAATATCGAGTTATCTAGGAATAAACTGAATAAAAGCAGATTTTCTTTAAATTACTACGGTCCAACTTTTAATAAACTAAGTGTAGTTACACGAAATCTAAAATTGAGGAATTTAAAGCAGCAATAAAAATTTATTAATACAGAAAGCGTACTACAATTACCGTGAATACTTACATGATAAAATGTAATATAAGTTTGTCTTCTTGTTAGTGTTCTTTTGTCTGTTTAGTGTAATTTACTGTAATATTGTAATTTATTATTAATGTTGTAATTTATTATTAATAATGTAATTAATTGTATTATTATTAGTTAATTTATATTAATATTGACGTGTAAGCTTCTTGCAATAACACCAATAAACAATAAATAAAATAAATAAAAATAAATAAATAAATTACCTCTTCCAAAAAACTAAATATATTTAATCAAATTTGGCAGCAAAACGTTTACCCGGAAGCTGGAGAGGCAATTGTCATTCCGATTCCCAAAGCCAACCAAAACAAAAATAACCCGTCAAATTTTCGTGCAATTTCCTTACGAGTTGTATGGCTAAAACTCTAGAACGAGTAATAAACTCACGTTTAACCTGGCTTCTGGAAACACGCAAACTTCTACCCAGCAACCAAATGGGTTGCAGAAAATTTCGGTCTACCATCGACAACTTGATGCAAATCGAACACCACATTCAAACTACCTTCGCAAACCGACACCACTCCGTTGCAATATTTTCGATTTACAAAAGACTTACGACGTAACTTGGAGGGACGGCATACTACGCCAATTACAATCTTGGGGAATTAAAGGAAACGTTTTCAACTTTATAAAAAATTTTGTAGAATGTCGTAACTTTAAGGTACGGATTGGTACTGAGTACTCAAACGTTTTAAGGCTAGAAAATGGAGTCCCGCAGGGGTCAGTTTTAAGCGTAACTTTACTTGCCATCGCTGTTAGCAGTATAACTGCAAATATTGATAAACGAATCCATAGTTATTGGTACGTAGATGACCTCGCTATGGTATATTCATCTAATGAAATCACAGAAATTGAAAGGGAACTACAAGCAGCGTTAAATACTGTAACACGTAATGCCATCTTAATAGGATTCAAGTTTTCCAGTGAAAAAACACGATGTGTTAATTTTTGCCGCCTAAGGCATACGCATGCGGAACCTATGATCACTATGTGGAAATGCTATCCAGATAGTGCCAGACGTAAAGTTTTTAGGCCTCACAATCGATAATAGACTAAGATGGAAAGCCCAAATAAATACCCTAAAAAAGGATTGCAAAGAAAGCATGAACATCATTAAGTGCCTTGCCAACACTAAGTGGGGAAGACACACAGACATACTACTTAATATTTACAAATCCATAATCCTATCTAAAATAGATTATGGAGGTGCAATTTATTCATCTGCTCGTAAATCCACATTGTGTACCCTTGATACCATACATGCTACATGCTTAAGATTATGCATAGGAGCGTTCCAAACTAGTCCACACTTATCTATTTATTGCGAGACCGGATCACCACCACTGAAAATATAGACGCCAAATTACTATATTGAACTATAGTATCAAGTTGTTAACAATACAGTATCACCCTAATAGCGAAATTTTGTGCAATAAAGAATTACTTAAATGTTTTCAACTTAGGACCAGTATAACCGCCCACTCACCACCAGGTATACTGAGCTCCTCAACGAACTTGGAATCTAAATACCTCCCCTATACAACATGCAGTTTTGTGAGGTAGCACCGTGGTTACCCCTGTCTGCCTCTTACAATTACGAACTTAACAAAGTAGCACCAACAAAAGACATGTAACAAAAACTTGAGGAGATATTAAATTCTTATGAGGACAAAGAAGTAATATACACTGACGCATCCAAATATGAGCAAGGTGTTGGCAGTGCCATGGTTAATTCAAGTAAATGTCATGATTGGAAACTACACAATTGGTGCAGCGTTTTAACCGCTGAACTATACACACTGTGGCAAGCTCTGAGATACTCCGAGTATACGAACCACAAAACATAATGGTGTGCTCGGATTCACGAACTGCCATTGGAAAAATTCAAAATAACTATTCCTAGAACCATTAGTCACGCAAATCCTAGAACTATCCACCACCTAAACACCCTAAAAAATCGATTATATTCATTTGGGTCCCATCACATTCAGGAATAAAGGGGAACGAAATTGCGACTAAAGGCGCCAAAACAATAATATTTTCTAACGAAATCAACACCATACCCATTCGCCATAAGGACGCTCAAACTAATATTACTTTAATAATAAATAAGCAATGGCAAAAGGAATGGATAGAATCAAGTCACAGGTTAAATAACTATAAAAAAAACGTACAACAAACAAAATTCCCACCTATTCTAAGTCGAAAAGAGTCAGTGTTGATAACATGAATCAGAATAGGCCATACCAGATTCTCTTCCGAACACCTACTGTTAGGGAATAGGGCCCCAACTTGCACAGATTGCCGGACCAAACTAACAACAGAACACGTAGTCCTTCACTGTATAAAATATGCTAGGCTAAGAAATAAATACGGCATAAATGCAGAAGTTCTCTGTAGTACAAACGAGGTAGTGATTAAAAGGATACTTGAATTTTTAAGAGAATCTAATATTTTTCGAATGATATAACTAATAATACTGGGAGAAGCAGCTAATGATCTCAGTAATCGATGCTGCACAAAAAAAAATAATAATAATACCCCTCCCCCCAAAGGATACACCTTGTCGTGGTGGTGGGGGGGGGGGGCTCAGTAGCCACTGTTGCCAGCAGTGGTGAAGGCAAGCTATCCCAGACCGTCAATCCTCGTCATATTCGTATCTTTCCACTCTTCAACTGTGTGTGAGCTTAGGTCCTATGTCATTCTTTGTCCTGTCTTTTGTTCTTTGTGCTGAGCACACAGCATTACCAAAGCCGCAATCTAAGGTGTAAATCCATCGTGCCGAGAGATGAATGGTTGTGCGAAAGTTAACCGCTAACGATGTCCTTCGGATAACAGCCGACATCCGATTGTATTTAGGCTTGCTGGGGTAAGGGAGCACTGTCTCAGCCGACCATATATTTCTGCCCTACTCGTGGGAACAATATGAATTCCAAAAACCAAAGCTTACAGAGTGCCAACTCTATAAATATGTAGGTGTCGGGGGGACCTACCAAACCAGACCCCAAAGACGGTGAATTTGGTGGCGAATCCCGTCGGCTTTGTGCCACAGACCATCGCTCGACCTTTGATAATGATAAAGGTTTACAGGTTGCGGCAGCTTCCTCCAAAAAGCTCGCAAAAAAGGGTAAGCAGGAGAAGGAGACCCCATGGTCCCGGTTCTTGCTCCTGAAAAAGGTAGAGCGAGATTTTATTAAAATCAGTCCCTTTCTAATCTCGAAAGCCTTATATGGATTAATTGGAGAACTTAATAATGTAAAGAAGGTAAAAGGTACCTTGTTAGTGGAAAATAGGACAAGAGCACAATCTAAACGATTACTAGAGACCAAGGGAATGGCAGACATGGACATAGAGGTTACACCTCGTCCAACATTAAATCGACATAAAGGAGTAATATTCTGCCCCGACCTATTAAATTGTTCATTAGAGGAAATAAAAGAGGAACTTTCTCACAAGTATGTCACAGAGGTGAGAAGGATTAAAGTAAAGAGGGAGGGCATATGGGTGGATACGCTTAATCACGTCCTTACCTTCGAAGGAGAAACTCTTCCAAAAAACAATCAAAGTGGCAATGTACTCTTTAATGGTGCGCCCATACATACCACATCCATTACGGTGCTACAACTGCCATAAATTTGGACATGCAGCATCTAATTGCAATAATCAAACAATATGTATTTGTCCCGCACGAGGGTGCACCCTGCGAGGAACCAAAGAGTTGTCTCAATTGTAAAGGAACACACGCAGCAATTTGGAAAGGGTGTCCCACCTACAAACGGGAATGCAAAGTACAGGAAATAATGGTCGTAAATAAGATATCTTACTTTCAGGCAAAGTAAATGGCGGGATCCGCCGTTACTAAAGAATCTACCTTTGCGCAGGTAGCGGCGTCTTCCAATAGTAACATTTCCATGGAAAATGTAATTCCAGAAATTAAAAAAATGATTAAGGAAGAACTTAGTTTACTTGCCTCAACCTCACCCGAATCAATAGTTCGTAGTACGTTAGAAAGGGACACTCTTATGTCAGATATTAAAAATATTATTAGAGAGGAACTGAACCTCAACAAAAAACCTCTCCAAGATCCGCCATCCTCCAATAAACGAGTACCCATGGAGGATGAATCACGCGGAGAAAAAAGGAAAATTACCTTAGACAGGTCGATATCTGCCGGATCAAGTATAAGTTCGGTAGATGAAACTGCGGTAGAGGAAGCAAAATCCCAAAAAAAGAAACCGGGATGGCAGAAGGGCAGACCGAGAGGTCCCCGAAAACAATCAATGTAATTATAATCTGTGATATTTTGATTGTGATATTTTACTATTGTAAAGAAAGTGATAGCATACTGTGATATTTTAGCTAAATATTTTATGTCGTTTGTCTTACTGTTAGTTTAGTAGTCAATAGTCCGTTATGTTTTTTTTTTCTTTAAATGTTATTTATTAATAATTGTTTTTCTAATTATTACTAAAATGGGTCAATTGCACGATAATGAATATACCCTGCAATGGAATTGCAATGGACTACAAGCGCACTATTGCGAATTAAAAATGTTACTAGCTAAGTATAATCCAATTGTTATATGCCTTCAAGAGACACATTTAAAATCAAAGAGCAAGTGGTAGATCCGCGATATACATCCGAAACGGAACGTCAACAAATACAATCTCAGCCGACACTCAACATCAACTTGTCACAACACAGATAAGGTTTCCTACAACCCTTACAATTTGCAACGCATATTTCCCAGTGTTTGACTGGAACTTGGATGAGCTACAAAGAATAACAGACCAACTTCCATCATCGTATTTATTCCTAGGCGACTTCAACGCTCACTCTACCCTCTGGGGATCTACCCATAGAGATTCACGAGGTAAAATTATTGAACAACTACTTGAAACTGAAGGTATAGTTCTCCTAAATACAGGTGAACCAACACATATTAACACAAGATCGAATAACTTTACAGCAATAGACCTAACCCTAGCACATCACAGTATTGCCTTAAACCTTGATTGGAAGACACTTGATGATTATTATAATAGCGACCACTGTCCTATTCTTATATCAACAGGATTTCGAAAACGGGAATATTCTATCCCAAGAAAGTGGAAGACAAAGGAACGCAATTGGGAAGCTTACAAACAATCGTTTTCCCAAATACGACATGATTTAGATGATGTTGATAAGTGCGTGCAAGAATTCTCCAAAAACACAATAAAAGCCGCAGAACAAAGTATTCCGCGCACTTCCGGCAAAATCATAAATAGATGTGTTCCTTGGTGACCAAAGAAGTCGAAGAATCGGTCAAAGCTAAGCATAAATTGTTCAATAAGTTTAAAAGAGCTCCATTGATAGAAAACCTCATCAATTACAAAAAAGCTAGAGCTAATATGCGGAAACTTATTCTAAACAGTAAAAAATCATCCTGGGAAAAATATGTGTCCTCTATAAACCCCAAGACACCCCCATCTGAGGTATGGAGAAAGGCCAAAAGCATACTGAGAAGACCTACTGCTATTATATCAAAAATAATAATAAAAGAAAACAGAGAAATAACAGACATAAAAGACCAAACGGAAGCCTCCGCTACGCATTACAAAAGGGTCAGCAGCTCTAAATGCTTTGACAAAGCATTCCTTAAAATAAAAAGTGAAACTGAAGCACAAATAGACTTTGAAAATGAAGGTCAAACAGAGTACAACACACAATTTTCAATGAAAAAACTCGAGCATGGCCTGAAGCTCAAGAAAGGTAAATCACCTGGACCAGATAATATAACATACACTATGTTACAAAACCTTCCTACATCAGCACGGAAAACCTTACTCAACATTTATAACAAGGTTTTAGACAAAGGATATTTCCCCGAAAAGTGAAAAGAATCCATCATAGTACCGATACTCAAACCTAACAAAAATATGACCAACCCAAGTAGTTACAGATCGATCTCTCTAACCAGTACTATGAGTAAGGTACTGGAAACAATGATAAGCAGAAGGCTTATGCTATACCTGGAAGCAAATAATATCATCTCATCAGACTGAATTTAGAAAATTTCTATTTCTATTTCATTTATACATCGAACATTACATCATTGAAGGCTTCAGAAAAATGCAGCACAGTGTAGCAGTATCGTTTGATTTAGAGAAAGCCTATATTGCTATATGGCGCTTCAACATAATAAAACAGTTATATGACTGGAATATAAGAGGAAAATTGCCCAAACTTATCACCAGTTTTCTCTCAAACAGGCAATTCAAGGTCAGGATAGGCAGCACAGTATCTGAAACTTATACGCTAGAAAACGGTATCCCTCAAGGTTCGGTCTTTAGCGTTACCTTATTCTTAATAGGAATCAACAAGTTACTTTCACCATACAAGAACCATTAAAAATGTTTATAGCCGACGACCTGATAATTATATTCCAAGGAAGCTGCATAGACACAATTAAAGAAAGTCTCAATAACAATTGACAAAGTCGGTCAATATGCAGGAAAAGGCTTTACGTTTTCTAAAGAAAAACAAGATCAATTCACTTCTGCCGTCTAAGGACTCCACACAACCACCCAAATCTATTCTTAAATGGCATACAAATACCAATGGCCTCAAAAATAAAAGTGCTGGAGTAACACTTGATGAGAAACTGTACTTTAAAGAACATGTCAGCCAATTGGTAGATTCATGTAAAAACGGTTAAATCTAATTCGAAGCCTGTGTAACCGTAATTGGGGTTCACATCGAAAACCATTACTTATGCTGTATAAAGCTTTTGTATTATCCATAATAGACTACAGTGCATAATTCATTTCTCAGTAAGACCATCCACATTAAGAACCTTGAATAGCATACATGCGTATGGAATAAGACTGGCCACAGGAGCATGTCGAACCAGCCCACATGCAGCTGTGTTTGTCGACGCAGGCATTCCTCCATTATGCATCCGCTACCAACAATTACTATTCACCTACTATTCAAAAATCAATGTCTTAAAAAACCATTTGAACCATGATCTAATAAGTAAGGACATACTACAAGAATATGAAAAACGGCCAACTATAATCAGACCAGCACTGATACGAGCAGCTGACATTATTACTAAAAATAAGTCGCCGTGTTACCGACAAATCCGCCGGTCAATTGCCGGAAAATTGTTCGCCTGGTAAAATGTGAAATGTTCGCTGGTAAAATTCATGACAATGTCGGTCATTTGCATGCCTGTAGTAAAATGATTCATATTCCTCTATTTTCTGAAAAGCTCGTTACGTATTTATGTTATAACGTATGCGTGTATAGTTAGAAGATAGAGTTAATAGTTCAAATATCAATCGTTTTCGCTTGTTTTTGCAAGTAAGGTAGATTTAGTAGAAATTAGAAGTCGCATTAACGAGATACTTAATATAAATAATAAATGTGCACTTGCAAAACAAGCGAAACGATTAAATAACATTGCTGTCTTCTAACTACAACACAAGGAAATTATAACAAATAGTACGATTTTAAAATAGGGAATAATCATTTACATGCAATACCAAATTGAGCATTTGTAAGCATTTCACGCGAAATTTCCAAGAACAATATGACTTAAAATGACCGTGAACCAAAATAAGTTCCAAGCCATGACCCTGGAAGAAAATCATCCCAAGAGATATCAATAAAACTCAAAAAAATTAAACGGGAAATTAAAATTAACACACAAAATATATCGCAACAAGAATGGAATGGAGTAAATACACAATTACAAAAAATCAAGAGAGACGTGAAACCCTGGAGAGTAGAAAGTCAAGATGTAAGACCATTAGAAGTTACACTAACGAGAGTGCGAATAGGCCACACCAATATAACTCATTCCCATATACTAGGCAGGAGAAAGCAAAGTATGTGCGACCTATGCAATACACACCAAACAGTAAAGCACATATTATCAGAATGCACAAAATACGACGACATAAAAAAAAACTAGGGTTAAAGGATGCAATGGAAGATATTTTCAAAGATGACATGGAGCATGTGAACATACTACTCCAATTTTTAAAAGAAACTGGATTAATTAACAATCTGTAAAATTAAAACCTTTAGAAATGGCAATGACCGTAGCAGTTATGCAAAAAAAAAAAATAATAATAATAATAATAATAATAATAATAATAATACCCGCGAAACAAAAAGAGTGAATAAAGTTAAAGATGGGCTTTTAGTCGAAACCTTATCTAAAAAGCAATCAGAAACTTTACAAAAGTTGAAGAAGGTAGGTGACATCGAAGTTGAGGTTAATCCTCACGGATTGTTAAATTTATGCAAAGGGACTGTTTATTGTCCCGACTTGTTAAA
The DNA here is from genome assembly GCA_036346205.1 of Vesta saturnalis. Taxonomy (NCBI): domain Eukaryota; kingdom Metazoa; phylum Arthropoda; class Insecta; order Coleoptera; family Lampyridae; genus Vesta; species Vesta saturnalis. The sequence goes on along the minus strand of JARFJB010002511.1, from coordinate 291,050 downwards.
TGCAACAATTTCCGAAATCCTAGAAGGTTTAAGGTCAGAACACGTCGTTGATGTCAAACGTTTACAAACAAAAAAAACTAGTAACTTAGTAGACACTCCGATGTTGCTATTAACATTTGAAAGACATGAGCTCCCAAAAACCATCAGGGCAGCTATGTACAATCTTAAAGTAAGACCATACATTCCAGAGCCGATGCGATGTTTCCGTTGCCAGCGTTTTGGTCATACATCTCTAAATTGAAGAACGATCCTCTATGTGTGTGTGGTAGTACAGTGAATGAAGGCACCCCTTACGGGCCAGATTTTATGTGTGTGAATTGTAAAGGAAAACATTCGTCCAGATTGAAAGAGTGCTCGTCGTATAAATTGGAAGAAAAAAGTGTTACACAATGTAAGCTTTACAGAAGCGAAGTTACTAGCCCAAACTTCTGCAACTACTACGTCAAACACTTTCGCTCAAGTAACACAGCCAAAAGGCAATGCCAACGAGGTAATTAACGAAGTGTCTAAAGTCATTCTACCCGTACTACAGGACACTATCAGAAACCAAATTTCCAGTTTAAAATCAACATTAAAAAATTATATAGATGAAATTTCACACACGACTGTTGAAACCGAAAGTGAAATGGAGACTGAAAATATTACCGACACTAGAAAAAGATCAGCTCCTATATCGCCGTTATCCATTGAGGAAATAGATGACCCTATAATTCACCCCAACTTCAGATAGCAAAGAAAGAAGAAAGTCGGTTGGCCGAAAGGCGTACCTCGTAAGCCCAAAAATGAAGCTATGGCTTCAGCTAGCATAGCTACGTGATAATTGTTATCCAACAATATATCTGTGATAACATAAGTCTGTGATATTTATACCTTATCGTTTATAGTTATATTTTTACAATTATATTATTTATTTATTTATCCTGTATCGTTACTTGTTTTGTTCTAATTTTTAACTCTTTACACTTAAATTATATGTCTTCTATATATTTATTACATTATGGACAACATCGTTCAATTAAATATTAATGGATGTAAAAGTCATCTAGCCGAGCTCAACTTATTAGTATGTAAAGAAGAACCCTTTTGTATCTGCCTACAGGAAACGAGGTTTAAGCCTCAAGAAAAATTTACACTCAAAGGTTACAAAACATATAGGAAAGACGTAGACCCAGGGTATCGTGCTCACGGAGGAACTGCTATAATAATTAAAGACGAAATTCCTCACGCCACAATTCCGTTAACGACATGTTTACAAACCGTAGCAGTTAGTGTTAACTTCCCGATATGGTTTTCAATTTGTAGCATTTACCTTCCAAATCCTACTTGGAATAAGGATCAAATTGCCGATTTGATTAGTCAACTACCACCCCCTTTTCTCTTGGTTGGCGACTTTAATGCGCATAACCCTGTATGGGGTTCAAGGTACTTGGATTCCAAAGGAAAAATTTTGGAAGATATCCTGGAAGAAAGAAACTTAATCTTGTTAAATACAGGCGATAGTACCTTTTTTAATGCACGAAGTAATTCTTTCTCGGCGATTGATTTGTCTGTTTGCTCCCCAAGCTTGGCGATCAGATTTGAGTGGAAAGTGCTTCTACCGGATATATTTTCAGATCACGCACCCATTAAAATCACAATGCCTAACAGTCGCCTGAATAATGCTTGCACAAGGAGATGGCTAATAAAGAAAGCCAACTGGACAAGTTCAAAGAGAATCTTGCCTCTTTTAACGCAACAACTCAGAATATCGATGATTCAACCAACGAAATCACCCTCAAGATTCTAAATGCATGCGAGGCTAGAATCCCAAAGTCTAGCGGTAAGCCTTCCAGAAGAACCGTTCCATGGTGGAACGAGGAAGTTAAACATGCTATTCGTGATCGCAAACTAGCCATGAATTCATTCAAAAAAGAAACGTCTGTTACCAATGCAATTAACTTCAAGAAAATGACAGCCAAAGCCCGAAGAATTATTACGATCTCAAAACAAAGGTCATGGCAAAACTTTGTAACCAACATATCTAATCGTACTTCTAATGGAGAAATGTGGCATAAAATTAAATCAATCAACTCCACTGCACGAATAAATTCCATCAACAGCATAATGCTCAACGCTACAATTGTAAATAATACGAAAGACATTGTGGAAAATTTTGCAAATTATTATGAAGGTAATTTTCGAAACGCGTTAGATATAGACGAAGCAGAACCAGTCCAACTAATAAAGAACTTAGAGGAACTACCACCCTACAATTTGCCATTCACGAAAGCTGAATTTGATTTCGCACTAGCGAGCACTAAAATTTCAGCTCCTGGCATGGACTCAATACATTACGATTTTATTAAAAATATCCCAGGAATCGAAAAAGCTAAAATCTTGCACCTCTATAATGCGATATGGGAGTCTGGCAAATTTCCCAAAGAGTGGCAGAAAGCGATAATCGTCCCACGTCTTAAAAACAACAAAGATCCCCAAATTCTAGCCAACTACATACCTATATGTTTAACGTCCTGCCTCTGTAAGCTTTTCGAAAAAATGGTCAATACACGCCTTACATGGTATATTGATCACCATAATCTATTAGACAAATTTCAAATGGGTCTTAGGAAATTTAGGTCAACAACTGACTGCTTAGTCCAACTCGAAACCGCTATTCTTGATAGCTTTGCCGCAAGAGAACACGTCTTTTCGGTTTTTTTCGACATAGAAAGAGCCTTTAATACAACGAATAGACGTCAACTATTGGCAGAATTACAAAACATGGGCATCAAAGGCAATATGCTGATTTTGATTAAAAACTTCTTAACCGATAGAAAGTTCCAGGTCCGCATAGATGGTATTTTATCTGAACCTCGTATTCAAAAAAACGGAATACCTCAAGGATCAATCCTTAGTAGTACTCTTTTTGCAATCGCTATGCACAAGCTAGTCAAATGTCTTAGTTCAGAAATAGGGAAAACTATGTACGTAGACCTAGTCATATACTTCATTATTGGTTCAATATCAACCAAAATGTCACATAAAATCCAACAAGAAGTAGACCAACTTAGCGTTACAGCTAATGAAATGGGGTTTCGTTTTTCCCCAACTAAATCGCATGTGATGCACTTTTGTCGATTACGAACAGACCATGAACACCCCCGTATTACTATCAACAATTACACTCTCGAGATAAAAAGTGAAACTAGATTCTTAGGTATTGTGTTTGACTCTAAACTACGTTGGAAAAGGCATATAGACACTATGAGTACTGAAGTAAAGCGAACAATGAACATTATTAGGTGCGTATCCCACACATCTTGGGGAGCCAATAAAGAGACTCTAATACAATTGTATAAATCCTTAATTTTGGCGAAAATAGCATATGGTGTAGCTGTTCTTTCCAGTGCCAGAAAATCGCACACAAAAAAAACTTAACCAATTACACTGTTCGGGGTTAAGATTATGTAATGGCGCTTTCCGTACTTCTAGGCTAGGAGATATTTGCTTTGAATGTAATACTACTCCCTTTCAACAAATTCTAGATAACGTCGTATGTAATTATGGTAGTAATTTAAATGCCCAACTACTATCTCACCCCTTGTTTGGCTTGGTTTTCAATCCAGAAAAATAATAGTAGACCTACTATCATGAGTCCTACTGGAAGGAGAGCTATCGACATAGCAAACAAGTTTTTGTTAGAATTTCCTCTCGATGCATATCAATATGGGGCAACTGAAACCCCGCCATGGACAACACCCTCTCCCATCATTCATGTTGAACCTTCGCTGCTTAATAAACACGAGTCCTGCCCAGAACTAATACAATACAATTTCAGGACAATAGTGTCAAACCATAGTAGTCACACAACTATTTACACGGATGGATCAAAAACCAAAACAGAAGTTGGATGCGCAATTAACATTACCGACGCAATACACAGCTGGTCTCTACCAATTTACACCAGTGTATATACAGCTGAATTATACGCCATTTTACAAGCTCTTGTATATTGCGACACAAGCAACGAGGACAAATTCGTAATCTGTTCTGATATCCTTAGCTCCCTACAGGCAATATCTAACATATTCTCCCGTGACCCATTTGTTCAAAAAATCTTAGACAGTGTGGCGTGGCTTGATCAGAATAGGAAAAGAATATGTTTCGCTTGGCGCCCTTCACATTGCGGAACAGCAGGCAATGAATTGGTAGACAAGGCTGCCCGACAAGCAGCAAACAATGACCCTGTTGACTGCAAAATAGTACGTCCCAGTGATATAAAAGCATATTTAAAGCAGTGTCTAATTAAAGATGCCTTCTACGATTGGTTAAACAGTAAATCACAGTTTACCAAAATTAAAAAGGAATCGACAAAGTGGATCTTTCCTAATTCAATAAACCGAAGACAACAAGCAGCAATTAACCGACTCCGCATCGGACATACCAATATTACCTCTTCATATCTACTCTCTGGACAACCTAAAACAATTTGCCTACAATGTGAAGCACCTTTAGATACATCACACATATTAATCCACTGCGATGCTTTGTCTGTCCAAAGACGAAATAACGACGCAAGTAAGCCATTAAAAACGTGCTTAAACAATGATCCTAAAAACATACATAAACTGGCTAATTTCTTAAAAGACACAAACATGTTAAGCAAAATCTGAAAAAACCGTCCACGAGAAAATGTAATTTACACTGTTAGTGACAGTATACAATATAAATTCTCAATTTTATTTTTAAATAGTAAAACATGTCGTACGTGCAAATGACCTTTGTAGTCGACGCACTATTAAACAAAAAAAAAAAATAATACCTAGGGGTTGGACTACCTACTAGGCGCGTCCCCAGGTGGCGGATAGGGGAATGACCTTGCAAATGATCGTAAGTGATGCAAGGCCAACACCGCCACTGTTAGCTCTATTGAATACGGTGTCGCGGACCAGTCCACGTGGGGCCTCGTATCTATCGAGGTCAGGGATGGCAACCCTGCGCCCCCCTAGCTGTAAGTTCACTTATCTTATACTAGTCTTGAGTGACTTCCCTTTCTTTAACTCTTTTCTGTCGGAGCACACTCGCACCAACTCTTGTTTTCTTCAGGTTCCCAGCGAAAGCTGAGAGACCCCTTCGTTTCCTCTCTACTCTTCCCAGGGCATGAGCCGTCAAAAGCGTATACGGGTATGGCTAGCCCGGGATGTCCTAGCTGGGGGAGGTTGAGCGCTAGTGGTCTCCTAATACCGCAATTGCAATTCAGAGACTCTAGCAGGGCGTGGCTAGGGAACGTCGTACAGCTAGCGGTCGGTGGTCTTGGCTTTACCACCCGGGCTACGAGGAAGGTAACCTCTATAAAAAATCCCCCAATCCCAAGGTCGTTTGGAAGTTTTAGGTGTTGACGGGATTGCGTGAGGGGAAGCCTGAGCGTGGCCAGGGGGATGCCTGGTCTCTAGCGTTGAAACGCCTGTGGGGGAAGAGGCGCCCTCCACAGTATAAACGCCCTCTTGCAGTATACCGGCTCTCCTGCAAGTGACATTTTTTCCAAGTGATCTCGTGGGAACAGGATGAGTGTTTCATTAGATAATAAAATGAGGTCCACCTCGCTAAATATGGAAGTGGCTGAGGGACCACTTAAAAAGCTCTCAAAAAGCCGTCCTGATGACTTAGGTCATAAGGCAGGTGTGGAGGATTTCCCCCCACTACATATTAATAAAGGTACCAGTGAGAAGGAGGACTCAGTGCCCCGGTTTCTGGTCCTAAAAAGGAAGGAAGGAGATTTTACAAATGTAAGTCCCTTCCTAATAAGCAAAACCTTGTATGGATTAATAGGTCACGTAATAGATATCAAGAAAGTTAAGGGAGAGTTGTTAGTGGAGACTGGATCTAGCAAATAGTCTAAGCTATTAATGAAATGTTATCGCTTTGGAAATTTTGAAGTAACGGTAGTACCTCACGGTGCTCTGAATACGTTGAGGGGTGTTGTGTTCTGTCGCGAGTTGTTAAATTGCACTATGGAAGGGATTAAGGACAACTTAAGGAGTCAAGGGGTATTGGAGGTAAGAAGGATTAGGACGAGGCGTGACGGGGAATTCATAGACACCCCAAATCATGTACTTACTTTCAATGTCCCCAAGTTACCTAGAACCATTCAAGCAGCATTCTATCCCCTACAGGTACGTCCGTACATCCCTAACCCTCAGAGGTGTTTTAACTGTCAGAGATTTGGCCATTCCTCAGTAAATTCTAAACAAGACAAGCGGTGTGTCTGCGGCAAACCTCCGCACGAGGACTCTGCTTGTGACGTCCCAGTTGTTTGTCCAAATTGTCAAGGGCCGCATAAGGCAATTACAAAAAGCTGTCCAGTATTTAAACTGGAAATGAAAATACAAGAAGTTAAGGTAGTACACAGGCTGTCTTATTTGGACGCAAAGAGGAAAGTAGACACCTTAGTAACTCCTACCAATACCTTTGCGCAGGTTACGTCAGCACCTGCACCAGAACCTGTTCGATCTGTTGTTGCAGAAATTAATCAAATTATTAAAGAAGAAGTGGGAACCCTAATAGAATTACTCCTTGCAAAAAAGACACTCGAAAATCCTAAATCTGTTTTTGAAGTTCCTCTAGCAAAACCGGCCACTAGAAATGTAAACCCGCTTTCAGAACCTACCACGTCCTCCGAGGTGGAAAATATGGACGCAGAAACCAGGGGGGCAAAGAGAAAGACCTCGTTCGCTAGATCTTGTTCCAGAGACTCTAGCATTACGTCTCTGGATGAGGAGACAGTGATAGAAGCGAAATAGGATAAAAAGAAGGGTGGCCAAAAGGTAAGCCCAGAAATCCCCCTTCAAAGGAGGGTATTTTGATAGGGGCTTGTACCACTTAGCAGTGATAATATCTGTGATAACTCCGACTGTGATATTTTTAACCATACTTTTCTGTGATATATACGTTATTTATTTATATACTTGTTATTTACATATTTACTTGTTATTTGGTGTCTTATTTATTTACTTGTTATTTAATTATAGCTGTCCGTTTCATACGTATACTTCTAATATTAACATTCTCATCCATGGAACATATAATTCAGTGGAATTGCAACGGATGCATATGACACTATGGTGATCTTAAACTAATAATCTCAGAAACAGATCCTTTGTGCCTGTGTTTACAAGAGACCCATCTCAAACCAAACCAACCGTACGCGTTGCGATCTTGACTCGAAATGGTGTTTCCTATCGTCAAATCAGACTAAATACCCAACTTCAGGCAGTCGCAATCCGCATTACTTACCCTACTTCACTTACGGTTTGCTCTATTTATCTACCCAATAGTGAATGGCAATTGATGGCCTTACAGCGTCTTGTAGACCAGATACCAACACCACTACTGTTGATTGGAGATTTCAACTCCCATAACCCTATTTGGGGATCCAATCGTACAGATGCTGGAGGCGAGATCTGGAAACTTTATTGGAGCGAGATGATCTGATTATACTAAACGATGGGTCTCCAAAACGCCTGTCAGCTAGAAGCAATAATTTATCTGTAACACACCTTGCATTTGCTTCTCCGGCACTTGCCACATGCTATACGTGGAACACGTTAGAGCATCTCTACAATAGCGATCATTTCCCTGCAGTCATCACCACTGACAAGAGGAAAACGTTGGAAACGGTCCCGGTTAGGTGGTTGTACCAACTTGCAGATTGGCGTCTGTTTCAATGCACACTGACAGATTCTGAAGATCAACTGCCTATGATCAATGTAGACCAATTCACTAGTGTGGTATTGAGAGCGGCAGAAACCGCCATCCCCCATTCCATGGGCTTTCGACGCCGAGGTAATCTACCCTGGTGGAATGCGAAGATCTCTGTTGCTGTCCGGGCCAAGAAAAGTGCCTTAAATCGTTTTAGGAGATGGCCCACAAACGAAAATCTGATATCTTTTAAGAAAGCAAGGGCTCGCGCTCGCCGTCTCATGCTTGAGGGTCAGCGTAGCTCCTGGCGTACGTACATGACCTCAATAACTCCGAGCACCACGTCGTCGGAGATTTGGAATAAGGTCAAGTCTGTGGTCGGCTGTAGATCGTACCAACAAATAAAATACCTGAAAAAACCGGATGGGACGATCACTGACAGCGTGAACGAGGTGGCTGAATTGTTAGCCGATCACTTCGCGGAGGTCAGCAGCTCAGCCCGACACTGCACCAACTTCTTGGAGTGCCGGGCGATACTGAAAATGAATCTGGACTTTGCCACAGAACAACTGCTAGCCTACAATGATCCACTGACCTTTGTAGAACTAGAAATAGCAATCAAAAGTGCAACTAAGTCCGCTGTTGGCCCGGATATGAGATCATACCTCACCTGCCACTTAGCTACAAGGTTTCCCTACTTGAGCTGTTCTACAAATTATGGGTAGAATGTACCTACCCGGACGAGTGGAAGGAAGCGGTGATCGCTCCTATTTTGAAACAGGACAAAGACCCCTCCACACCAAGCAATTACAGACCTATCAGTCTATTGTGTTGTCAGGCAAGCTGATGGAAAAGGTCGTTAACAAACGTCTCTCCTGGGTCCTGGAGTCAGAAAACAGAATTGCAGAACATCAAGCTGGTTTTCGAAAACAACGCTCCACTATAGACCACCTGGCTTACATTGAAAACACTGTCCAGGACGCCTTCAAGAACCGACATCACGACAATCCTCCTACACAACAATGACCGATATTCTGACAGGGCACTATAACCAGACCCTTGAGCGTATGAGCTTGTGAGCTCGCTCAAAATTTAAATCTGAACCTACCTGAGGTGTTTACTTTCACAACACCAAAAAAACTGCCGTAGTTGCAACTGAGGCTCCCAGTACGTTTTGATCTGACCGAGTTGGCGAAAAGAAGGGATCCGCATATTATGATTCGACAACGTTTCTGGGAGATACTAGGAGAACTCTCTGATGCGTTGGTGATCTACACAGATGCAGAGATACTGTGGCGTGGTTGGAAGAGACAGGGAAAGTTGTTAGGTTTCTTTGGGTCCCTAGCCACGTAGGAATCAATGGAAATGATACAGCATACGCTGCTGCGCGAGAAGCTGCAGAAACACAGAGTGGTGTTGACGTTGACACGGTAAAGCATTCAGACCTCCGCAGGTATTGGATGGAGTGTGTAATGTCATGGCGGCAGCGGACATGGAATGCCCGCGATACTGCACTGAGACTTGTTAAGCCGAAGATTTCCCCTTGGTCCTTCCCAATTGCTCTACCGAGATACGAGGCGAGTAAATTGCACGTCTACGACTAGGACATACAGCATTGACTCACTCTTACTTATTAAGTAACGGGAATCCACCGATTTGCCATTTTTGTAATCAAGAGACCAGTATCGTCCACTTTTTCTACTGCCCCATGTTGGATAACATGCGGGAAATTTTCGGAATTGAAGGGGATTGGACCATGTATTTAAAAGAGGCAAGAAACATTGTGGCCTTGATTGACTTCTTAAAAACTACAAACATTTTTGAAAAACTGTAGTCCCCAGGATATGGGCCAATGACCTCAGAAGTCGACTCCCTAAATTAAGAAAAAAAAAAAGTAATGATAATAATAATACCTAGGGGTTGGACTACCTACTAGGCGCTTCCCCATGTGGCGGATAGGGGAATGCCCTTGCAAATGATCTTAAGTGATGCAAGGCCAACACCGAAATATGAGCTCGTGGCGGTGAACCGCCACTGTAAGCTCTAGAGAATACGGTGTCGCGGACCAGTCCACGTGGGGCCTCGTACCTAACGAGGTCAGGGATGGCAACCCTGCATCCCCCTAGCTGGAAGAACACTTTTATTATACTAGTCTTGAGTGGCTTCCCCTATTTTAACACTTTTCTGTCGGAGCACCCTCGCTCCATCTCTTGCTCCCTTCAGGCTCCTAGCGAAAGCTGAGAGACCTCTTTCTTTTCTCTCTACTCTTCCCAGGACATGTGCCGTCAAAAGCGCATACGGGTATGGCTAACCCGGGATGTCCTTGCTGGGGGCGGCGGCTGAGCGCTAGCCGTCTCCTAATACCGCAACTGCGAATTGTACTTCAGAGACTCTAGTAGGGCGTGGCTAGGAAACGTCGTACAGCTAGCGGTCGGTGGCTTTGGCTTTACCGCCCGGGCTACGAGGAAGGTAACCTCTATAAGAAATCCCCCAATCCCAAGGTCGTTTGGCAGTTTTAGGTGCTGAAGGGATTGCGCTATGGGATGCCTGAGCGTGGCCAGGGGAAGCCTGGTTCTTAGCGTTGAAACGCCTGTGGGGGAAAAGGCGCCCCACACAGTATAAATGCCCTGCTGTAGTATGCCTGCTCTGCTCCAGTTGACATTTCTTCAGTGCGTTCTCGTAGGAACAACATGATTCTCCAAAATCAAAACACACAGAGTGCCAGCTCTCTAAATATGGATGTGTCGGATGGTCCACCTACAAAATCAGCCAGTATAACTCCACTCACGGACGTCTCTGCTACAAGCAAGGAAAAGGCGGTGGACTTACCTCGGTTCCTTCTTGTGAAAAGAATTGAAGGTGATTTTTTTAAAGTATCTCCATTTCTTATTGCTAAATCTATGTTTGGAATTGCGGGTAAAACCAAAAATATAAAGAAAGTTAAAGAAGGTCTGTTAATAGAAACTGTTTCAAATCAACGGTCTAAAAGATTACTATCAATGAAACGTTTATCTGATATGAAAGTAAATGTGACAGCACATCAAAGCTTGAATTATTCAAAGGGTACTGCCCAGACTTCCTCAATAGTAGTCTCGAAGAAATTTTCGATGGTTTAAAAACCGAAAAGGTAATAGAGGTGAGAAGAATTAAAACAAGGCGTAATGGAGAACTCGTCGATACTCCAAACCATATCTTAACGTTCGATCAACCAACACTACCTCAAAAGATAATAGGAGCCATTTATCCCTTGCGGGTACGACCTTACGTACCACCTCCTGTCCGTTGTTTTAGATCTCAAGTTTGGACACACTTCAATGTCGTGTGTAAACGAACAAATATGTGCGTGCGGCAAAAACCCTCACGACGGTACTCCGTGTGAAGAACCGTTAAAATGCGTGAACTGTGGTGAACCTCATTCGGCCCGATATAGGAAATGTCCAAAATATCAACACGAAATGGCCATACAAGAAATAAAAGTTACAAAGAAAATGTCGTATTTCGAAGCAAAGGGGGAGCTAAAATTGTCACCAGTATCCACAAACAAATCCTACGCCACGGTAGCCGCAAACACGGATACTCAAACCCGGAAAATCGTAAGAGAAATTATTCCGGAAATTAAACTTATGATACCAGAAACTGTAAGAGAAATAATAAAATCGTATATTCCGGAACGAGCTGTTGTACTTCTAAACACTAATAATACACCTGTAGAATCTCAACCGTGTATATCATAAAAAAAAGAGGGATCTATCTACTTCACCGAGTATACATGATGACAGAAAAACCCGAGTTTATACATCCTTCCCAACGAAAAGAAAAGAAAAGGAAAGGTTGGCCACTGGGGAAGTCGCGTAAGGCTCGTGAAAACAGTCAATACTCTACTGAGGATATGACGATGTGACAATAAATCTGCGATAGCAAGCATGCTGCATTAATACGTATCTGTGATATTACTTTTGTTTGTCTTACTCGTTTATTAACATGCCCATTGTCTTTTAGTTAATAGTATCTGTATTTAACTATTTATTTATTTATTTATTATTTATTTATTTATTGGTACTTAAATAATTAATTCCAAAATGGGGAAAATACTCCAATGGAATTGTAATGGCTGTCGAAAGAGTTCTAGTAAGTTAAAGGTTATAATAAATGAATACCAGCCCTGGGTGATCTGTTTACAAGAAACTCATTTTAAAAGATGCGAACATTTTGAAATCCGTAGTTATAACTCACTACGACAAGATGCACTACATTAAAAACGAGCTAAAGGGGGAGTGGCTATTTTCTTACACCAAGAATGTGTGTACAAAGAAATAAAACTAAACACCAAATTACAAGCGGCAGCGACATTGATCACATATCCAATGAAGCTAACGATTTGTAATCTGTATCTTCCCGATGCCAAATGGACCGTGCAAGACATAGAAGGTTTAATCTCCCAACTCTCAAAACCGTATTTGCTATTGGGAGATTTCAATTCACATAGTCCGTTATGGGGATCAACGAATTACGATAGAATGGGGATAGTTGAAAAAGTTTTGGACCATAATGATTTAATACTGCTAAACGATGGCAAACCGACCTTTTTCAACTCAAAATCAAATTCGTTTACTGCTATAGACCTCACTATGTGTACCCCCCAAATAGCACCTCGCTTTACATGGGAAGTAGTGAAAGATCTACACGAAAGCGATCATTTCCCAATCCTAATTGGGATACCACAACAACAACAGGTCGCATGTCTCGATAAATGGTGCTTCTAAAAAGCCAAATGGAAAGAATTTAGAGAGAAACTAATACCCATTAATCGGCATCAAGATATAGATACTTTAGTACAGAACTTTAACAAATCTATCATCCAAGCGGCTCAAAGTACTATACCAAAATTCAATAACATGAACAGATTACCAGTTCCCTGGTGGAACTCAGATATCGCAAAGGTTATACCCGAAAGAAAAAAAGCGTTGAAAGCATTCTCCGTTATTCCAACCGAAGACAACCTAATTAACTTTAAAAGACTTAGAGCATTTGCACGTCTCCAAATTCGAAAGGCACAAAAAATTTCGTGGCAAAAGTGCGTGAGTGATATAGGAAGTAAAACAACAACAACCGAAATGTAGAGAAGGATAAGTGCTATATCGGAAAAAAGAAAAAGCATAGTGCAACCTAAGTTAATTAAGAACCAGCAGTTGGTATCAAACCCCTCGCTAGTATCCGAATGCTTCGCAGATCACTACCAAAGGGCGAGCAGTACAAGCAACTACGACACAGATTTCATTGAATATAAAGCACAAAGAGAAATACCCTTAGATTTTGAAGAGGTGCAAGAAAATGCATATAATAATCCTATCACTATGAATGAGCTAAAAACACAAATAAGAGAAATGAAAGACTCGGCAAGCGGAATAGACAACATTCCAAATACAATTATTAAAAACCTATCACCGGAAATGGAAGAAGACTTGCTTTTCATTTTTAACAAAATATGGAACGAGGGGTACTATCCAGCTTTATGGAAACTATCTATCGTGGTTCCCATTATTAAACCAAATAAAGATGCGTTGAATCCAGAAAGCTACATACCTATATCTTTAACGTGCTGTCTGGGAAAGACGCTAGAAAAAATAATCAACAGAAGGCTAGTAGAATTAATCGAAGAAAACAACTGGATAAATAAATATCAGACAGGTTTTCGTAAAAGCTACTCGACATATGACAATTTGGTAAGGATCACCACAACAATAAAAGAGAGTTTTATGAAAAGGCAGCACACTACGGCAGTTTTCTTTGATATAGAAAAGGCCTATGACACGCTATGGAGATACGCGGTAGTTTCAAAAATAACACTGTAAATGTAATTAAGTGTTTAGCAAACACAAAATGGGGTGCGGATACAGAAACTTTAATCCGTATATATAAATCTCAGATTTTAACGCGCACAGACTACGGATGCAAAAATAATAATAATAACAATAATAATAATAATAATAATAATAATAATAATAATAATAATAATAATAATAATAATAATAATAATAATAATACCTAGGGGTTGGACTACCTACTAGGCTCGTCCCCAGGTGACGGATAAGGGAATGACCTTGCAAATGATCGTAAGTGATGCAAGGCCAACAACGAAATATGAGCTCGTGGCGGCAAGCCACCACTGTTAGCTCTAGAGAATACGGTGTCGCGGACCAGTCTACGTGGGGCCTCGTATCTAACGAGGTCAGGGATGGCAACCCTGCGTTCCCCTTGCTGGAAGTTCACTTTTCTTATACTAGTCTTGAGTGACTTCCCTTACTTTAATTCTTTCCTGTCGGAGCACCCTCGCTCCAACTCTTGTTCTCTTCAGGCTCCCAGCGAAAGCTGAGACCACTTTCTTTTCTCTCTACTCTTCCCAGGACATGCTCCATCAAAAGCGTATACGGGTGTGGCTAACCCGGGATGTCCTAGCTGGGAGCGGCTGAGCCCTAGTCGTCTCCTAATACCGCAACTGCGAACTGTACTTCAGAGACTCTAGCAGGGCGTGCCTAGGAAATGTCGTACAGCTAGCGGTCGGTGGTCTTCGCTTTACCGCCCGGGCTACGAAGAAGGTAACCTCTATAAGAAATCCCCCAATCCCAAGGTCGTTTGGCAGTTTTAGGTGCTGACGGGATTGCGTGAGGGGAAGCCTGAGCGTGGCCAGGGGGAAGCCTGGTTTCTAGCGTTGAAACGCCTGTGGGGGAAGAGGCTCCCTGCACAGTATAAATGCCCTTTTGCAGTATACCGGCTCTGCTACAAGTGACATTTTTTCCGAGTTATCTCGTGGGATTTGCATGAGTTTCTTAAATCAACCCCCCCTTATAGAGGTGTCCACGCCTCAAAACATGGACGGTGGTGCTGGAACAACTGAAAAACCTGCAATCAAAACGAGCCAAGAAAAGGTACCCCGGTTCTTGGTCATTAAAAGGAAAGGAAACGAAGAGTGACAATTTTGATAAGATTAGCCCCTTTGCGATTAATAGAAGTTTATTTGGTCAATTTGGAACAGTTAAGATGGCGAGGAAGATAAAAGATGACCTTTTAATAGAAACTACATTTGTCAGCCAAGCAAAATGTATGTTACGAACAAATAAGTTCTTAAATTACGACGTTGAAGAATTTGCACATAAAACTTTAAACATTTCGAAAGGTCTCATCTACTGTCAAGACCTACTGAACTGCTCAACTAATGAGATATGTGAAGAACTTCGTACTCAGGGAGTAATCGAAGTCCGCCGATTGAAATCCAGGAGGGATGGAAAACTACTAGAGAGTCCGGTACACGTCCTCACCTTCAGTATGCCAACGCTGCCTAAAACAATTAAAGTGGCCTTATACTCTCTAAACGTACGTTTATATATACCATCTCCCCTTAGATGCTTTAAATGCCAAAGATTTGGCCACTCTTCTTTAAATTGTGTTTTACCACAAGTATGTGTTTGCGGAAAGGAACTACATGAAGGTAGCAGTTGTGCAGACCCAGTTACATGCATAAACTGGAGCGGCCCTCATTCAGCGAGGTCCAACAAATGTCCTAAATTTAAAGTCGAGGCTGCAATACAAGAGTTAAAAGTCAAAGAAAAAATTACTTATGCCGAAGCAAGAAAGAAAAGTGATAATGCCAACACCCACACCGGGAGTAAGCTATGCCAAAGCTACCACTGAAAGTATACCAGCAATTGATATTAAGTCATTGACCAAAGAGCTAATTCCATTAATGGTTGAAGCCCTTAAACCGTTGATGTCAACAAGCCCAAGTAATGCACATCAATCTCCTGCTAAGCTGCAAGTTCCTTCGTTTTTACCGCCAAGTAGTGGCTCAGAGAACTCGCTGTCAGAAGCACTATCATCAGATGCCAGGAAGAGAGCAGTTAATGAGATTGGTTCCTCTAGTGACTCTCAATCCTCCCTAGCAAGCAGAGAAAGTGCAAGAAAAAGAAAGAAAGGGTGGCCGAAGGGAAAACCGCGGAAACCACCTAAAGAGGATCTGTGATTAATTTTAATTCAAAGTGATAATCTACTGTGATATTTTATTTCTGCTTATCTAGTAATTTTACTATTTATGTGTCTTGCCATTTAATCGTTATTTATTTTGTGCCGTCATTTTATCTATACAACATTAGTTAAGTATCCCTTATTTTTATCTATTTAGTTTTCTTACTTTTTTTTATAAACTAAAAATGGTTACATTCATATTACAATGGAATTGTAATGGCTCAAACAACCGTTATTGCGATTTAAAGCTAAGTAGTATAGCTACCGCACTTCTGATCCACTTTTGTCACTAGATTTGTCACCAGATCTAGAAAAAGTCACCAGAAAAGTCACTAGATTTCTAGGTTGGTAACATTGCCTATTTCAAGGGGTGCTAAGTCAAGGCCACGTTGTTGGTAACCCTGTGAAGGTTGAAGGGGTAGTAACCCTGCTAAGTCAAGGCCACGTGTTAGGTTGGTAACCCTGCTAAGTCAAGGTCACTCCTGTTCGTGAAATCGGAAGGGGGATTTAAAATTTTGGTCAAGGTAAACATAGAAGTTGCAAGGTAATTAAAAATAGTATTCAAGGTCGAAGACTTACGGTGGTGTCATATTACATTTCTTAGAAATATAAAAAGGTGAAAAGCTAAAAAATAGAAATTGCAAGGTAATCATAAATGTAAGAATATAATTTTCAAGGTCAAACCTTTTGGAACTGATCATCATCATATTATATTTCTAGTCAAGGTCAAAAGTAGGTATTTAAGTTTAAGCATGTTGTAATATGTAGGACGACATTTCTTATATAAATTGCAGCGAGCTGTATGTTGAGATCAGTCTGCAACTCGTAATTGTTAAATAAACAAACACGAATTGAAGAATTTAAAACACTCCTAAACACGAAGGATGTGTTTATAAGTAGTTGGTGCAGCTGGCAAAACAACAAACATAACATTTTCTTTTTAATAGTAGCACCCTACCATATGTAAAATTGAAATACTAGAATTATTTTCTTAAGCAGCGTTTAGTCATAGTGAAATTGTGAGCAAGTAAAGTCATGCAAGTAGCAATAAAATCATTTCTGGAACGATCGAAACTCAGAAGTTCACCGTTATATATGGATACCTCACATCATTGCAGTAACAATCTGAATAATAATTTAACATTTTGTTGTTGGTGCTGTCAAAATAGTGATGGTGGTAGTAGTAGTAAAAATGAAGAGAAACACGATGAAGGTTATTCTTCTGCTAAGACTGACTGGACATCATCATCAATATAAGGATGAAGTGTATAAACAAGCAGCTAAGGAATACTTAATCGATTGTACTTATTATAAACTATCGAACGATACTCATCTGGAAATTGGATACAGTACACATCTCAACCTTACACCAGTGGTGCGTATTGGGTGTGGTAATTCTGATCAAAGCAATAATGTAGTGTTGGATATGAAGGAATGGAATGAGCTTCTAAGATGGTATTCATATGTAGAATTACAATTTTTCCGATCCCAAGAAATTGAAAATAAAATTGATTGGTCAAATGTAAACGAAGAAGAAGATATAATCTATGATGAAGATTATGAATCTCTATCTAGTAATCTTGGTATTTATTACAATTGGGAATTAATTAAAGGATATGACAGAATTTTGAAAACTGTTATGATAGAAAACTACAAGTGCTGTTCTTGTACATTCAACTCACATAGTATAGAAGAACTATTCAATTTAAAGGATATAGTAAGCTATAGATTGGAATTTCTTGAATCTTACAATCTGATGTGTTTTTATGAAAAGTTCATACAAGTTGTTGACTACCGTCGTTTTCGTGAGAGAGAATTCAGTGGTGGTGATGATGACATTTATAAAGATATTGATGATGTTATAAATGCTAAGTATAATATTAATTCACATAACACTGCATGTTTAATGGAAATTTTGTATTATCGTCCTGCTTATCTAATGTATAGCATTTACTGAATAAAAGAAAATAACTATGATTTGTTTTTCTCAATTTAGGTATAAATACCCCGTTCTATCCATCCATGTAAACAATGCTAGTTAAGAAGCGAAAATCATATCAATTTAGTCCTTTAGTCCTCCAAAATTTCTCAAAAGTAAAAAAAAAAAATATCACATCAATGAAAAAAATTTAAGTATACGGTGTTAATTGCTTAATAAATCACAACTCCAATGTCCTTTACCCAAAAATTCTGAAATTTCGTATACAGGTTCAATAAATTAGAGCGTCAATGATAGCAGTTTCAAAAATTTACCAAAACAAAAAAAAAATGTGATAAAAAAAAAGATGAATTTTACCAATGTAAATTTATATGTAAGTGAACGTTGTTAAATGCTTAATAAATCACAACTCCAATGTCCTTTACCCAAAAATTCTGAAATTTCGTATACAGGTTCAATAACTTAGAGCGCCTATGATAGCAGTTCCAAAATTTGCCAAAACAAAAAAATGTGATAAAAAAAAAGATGAATTTTACCAATGTAAATTTATATGTAAGTGAACGTTGTTAAATGCTTAATAAATCACAACTCCAATGTCCTTTACCCAAAAATTCTGAAATTTCGTATACAGATCCAATAAATTAGAGCGCCAATGATAGAACTAAAAAATTGGAAAAACTTGAAGGTCCTCTTTACTATTGAATATTAAACATACATTTTTCCCAAATAAATTGAGCACCAATATGAAATATGATATAATAAAAGAATAGTGTAACTAATTTGTAAACTATTTGTAATACGGTTTTTTTCTAAAATAGATTGTAACGATTTTTCATGAAATAAAGTAATAATAACGCAATTGCAATTCAAGTTAAATGGATTGTACTCGTAATGAGTAAAAAGCATGCAATTGCAAAAATGCATCCATATAGTATTATCAGTATGATTTGTAATATTATATTCAAGTACTGTACTAGAATGGAATGCATAATTGCAATTATTGTTGTGTAAACGATAGACGTGTGCTTGAACTATGAAAGTGATGTATGTTTGAAAGTGTGTGATGTAAGAAAAGATGTATGTACATATGTATGGAAAGAGATAGAAAACGAGTCGACGAGGACGTGCTCCGGTGCAGGGGTTCAGGCGGTGTTTGGGGAGAAAGTAAAGTCCTAGAAAAATGCGCTCTTAAAATTTAAATTTTCGTCTAATTCTGAGCAAAAAAATTTTTTTTCAGCGCAGTTGTGTTTTAAGGTAATCTATCATTTCACGTATAAATTTTTCAAAATATGAAAAATTACACTTAAATTAGCCAATTCCATTATGAAACAACAAAAAGCACTTAAAACACACCTTTTTGTAAGCTCAGAAGAAACATATGCATGCAATTTATCCATTTAATATATCTAAATGCTCTTTAAATTGCCCCAATTCAATTTTAAAACAACACTTAAAACATGACTTGTAATTTTCGGTGCAGCGTTAATAATAATTGTAGGATAATAAACGCAGTTATTTTGCTGTGAAAGCATTTAGCAAACATTCTATTTTTATATGTCATCAGTTTACATTACAACTTTGAAACGGGATTTGAAAATGTATCAATGCAATTGAGTCATTTGTGTTGCATAAATACATGCTGTAAAGTTTTCAGATTTACATGCATTTGAGAACTGTTTTGACTTTTATTTAACGCAAGCTTTCCTTTCTCTTTGTATTATATTTTCACACTTTCTTCATATGCATGATATTTTGCAATAACCTTCTTAGTGTATTTTAAGTTATCATTTCCTATAATTACAAAATTAATTGAAAGTAACATTTTGTATTTAACACTTTAAGATTCAATTATTTCCTTAACTTATTATAAGTTAAAAATTTGTAACACACATGCAATTAAAATTTGCAAAAAGGACTGCTTTACTTTGATGTAGAAATTTATGCATGAGTAAGTCAGACTTCAGATGTTTTAATTTTTCCTTAACGTAGATCATTTCACTTTTCTAGCGCAACTTGTACTATCACTCACATTTTTAGCTGTAGTAAAATTATTTAGGATATTGAGAATAATTCACGAAAATAATAAAAATATAAAAACAATTTACATTTATTTTGTACAATGAAAAGAAAAACATCACACACCATCCTTCAACGTAAGCAATGACCTTGAATGCTGGGTTTATATTACTATATAAGGAGATAAAGACAGTTTGTACCAGTCAGTATATTGCACTCCCGACTAGAATTGCAATTGTATACCAAAGTACTTCTATAGTTACTTAAATTTTTAATTTTTTTACACATCAGTTATAATAAATATAATATTTGTTTCCATTACTATATAATCGTGTGCTTCATATTTTCTTGCAGTGTTGGATACAGTTTTGAAGGTAACTATGAGTAACGGTATACCCAGCAGTAGTGATATCGTTCATTTAACAAGAAATATTATTCCATTGTTGAAAACCAAAATGAATTTGTAAAGCACATCCGTATAATTAACACTAATATTAAGCTATTGCGAGATATAATTCAAAATAAAATTTATTTAGAGACATGCGAAAATTTGCTTAAACTCGAAAGTAATTTATCATTGCTAAAGTGTTATCTTATAAGAGTTAAACAGTTAAAGAGCGCTTCAGAGAAAACAGGTAGTGGAAATGTCACTAAAAAGCGTACAGCAAATTAAGTTGGTACTCTCTAGATTCATGTTTTAATGGTAGGTTACTTACTGGAATTATAGTCAATATAGCAAACATCAAGGACCCTCTTATTTTTTACAAAATGCATACAATAGTTTTGCGCGAAAGGTTAAAGTAATGCTAAGACAAACGATGCTAAAGGTCAATGTCATTTTAGTCTGCAATTTCATGCAACCTCAAAATCATGTTATTGAGTTGAAGACTTTTGTCACAAAAATTACGTTATTGATATTTCAACCAATGTACGTGTCTGGTACAATGAAAACGTGTATGATAAGTTACGGATAAAATTAGAGGAGTTTTCCGAAAGGATTCCGGTTGGGCATTACATGAAGTTTTACATTTAAAAGTGAATATTAATAGCTATGTCCCATTTAAAGGCGGTCATTCAACCTATGTTAAAGTTCCACGCTTCATAGAAGTAAAGCATGCTGTTGTTAATGTTAAAAATAACGATGAGTTTTGCTTCCTGTGGGCCGTTGTTTCAGCATTATATCCCGCGCAATATCATACGGAAAGGGTTCAAAGTTATCCTCATTTTCTAGATGTTTTGAAGTTTGATTCAATTCACTTCCCCATTCAGCTGGATGATGTAAAAAAATTTGAGAAACTAAACAACCTCGCAATTAATTTGTACTGCATAAATGGGAAAAAAGTTGTACTCTTCGTATTGAGTAATCGGCAAAGCGATAGAGAACCCATAAATCTTTTAATACTTTCTGATCACACCGCGGATGATACTGTATAACATTTCACATGGATTAAAAATATGTCAGCTTTATTTTCAAAACAGATATCAGAGGATGGTTGTAAGAAAATAATTTGTAACCGGTGTTTGAACCATTTTTGGTCGGATGTAGCTTTAGAAAAACATTTAACATATTGCAGTCAACTTAATCAATGCTCTACTAGGCTGCCTACCGAAGCGGAAATGAATTTACAGTTCAAAAATTTTGCATTCCAAGAAAAGGTGCCATTTGTCATTTATGCTGATTTAGAAAGTATTTTAGAGAAGTGTGCAAATGGTATCGAAAGTAATACTTTATTGCACTCCAAACATACACCTTTCAGCATTGCTTACTATTTGAAGTGTTCATATGATGATTCTTTATCCCGATTTACGCTTTATAGAGGAAAGGATTGCATTCAATGGTTTGTTAACGAGCTTCAAAGTATTGCACCTTGGGCTACCGAAATAATCAATTAAATAATTCCTATGGCTACTTTAAGTCTCAGTCAGGTTGAGCAATTTGATAGCGCCACAATTTGTCACATTTGTCGAAAACCATTTACTAATTCTGATATAAAGGTTAGAGACCATAATCATCTCACAGGGGCATTTCGGGGGGCAGCGCACCAGGCGTGTAACCTGAACTATACAGACTCCAACATTCTGCCAGTTGTGTTCCATAATTTATCGGGTTATGATTCTCATTTCATCATTAGAGAATTGGCTAGTGTTCCCGGTTCGATTTCACTACTGCCCATAAACAAAGAAAGATACATCTCTTTCACAAAGGTAATGGAAGGTACCAAAATTAAGTTTAGATTTATTGACTCTTTTAGATTTATGAGTAGTAGTATTGAAAAGTTGTCAGACTATTTGGAGGACAGTAAAAAAATTATTTCCCGCGCTTGTTGCAACAATGATGAGGAATTTTCTCTAGTAGTTCGCAAAGGTGTGTTTCCTTATGAGTATATTGATACGTGGGAGAAATTAAACGAGACCACGCTCCACCAAAGAAGCATTTTTCAGTCATCTTAATAATGAGGAATCAGTGATGAGAGTTTTGCGCATGCGGTTAACGTTTGGAAAAAATTTAGCATTAAATCGTTAGGGAATACTCAGATTTGTATTTAAAACAGACGTTCTACTTTTAGCGGATATTTTCGAGAACATTCGACAAACTTTAAGTACTTACGAGCTTGATCCTCTGCACTATTATACAGCTCCCGGTTTAGCATTCGATGCTATGCTTAAAATTACACAAGTAAAGTTAGAATTATTTACAGACATTGATATGTTAATGTTTATTGAAAGAGGGATTAGAGGTGGTGTAGCTCAATGTTCAAATCGGTATGCTAAAGCTAACAATAAGTACATGGGGAAAAATTTGATCCCACCTCCGAAAGTGTGTATTTAATGTACTACGACGTGAATAATTTATATGGAGCCGCCATGTCAGAATTTCTACCATTTGGCGATTTTTCTTTTGTTGATGAAGCTAATTTTGAAAGTTTAGATTTAATAAACCATCCTGATGATTCGGAAATTGGTTATATAGTCGAGTGTGATTTAGACTATCCTATAAATTACATGAGAGTCACAGTGATCTACCGCTGGCACCCGAACATATGGTTCCACCACACCTGATTCCAAAATGAAAAAATTACTGCTTACATTGTATCCAAAACGTAATTATGTAATTATTACAGAAATTTAAAGTATATTTAAAATATGGATTGAAGTTGGTAAAAGTACACCGTATATTACGTTTTAAACAGTCCCCGTGGTTAAAAAATACATAGATTTAAATACAGCCATGCGTCAGCAATCTCAAAATGAATTCGATAAAAATTTCTATAAATTAATGATTAATAGTGTTTTCAGGAAGCTGATGGAAAATGTACGTAACATAAGGACATACGGCTAGTAACGAAATGGGAGGGTCGCTATGGTGCTCGTGCTTACATATCAAAACCAAATTTTCATAGTTGTACATATTTGACAATGATATGCTTATCATTCAAATGAATAAGCTTGAAGTATATTTCAATAAACCTATATATGCAGGATTCAGTGTTTTAGACGTTTCAAAAACTTTTTATATAATTTTCATTACGGCTATACGCTACCCAAGTTCCATAATAATGCTAAGCTCTTGTACACGGATACGGATAGTCTCATATACACCTTTTCGGTTCCCGATATCTATAAATGTATTAAAGAGGACATTGATAAATTCATACATCTGATTATAGTCCCAACAACGTATTTGGACTCCATTA
This sequence comes from Vesta saturnalis, assembly GCA_036346205.1. Classification (NCBI taxonomy): domain Eukaryota; kingdom Metazoa; phylum Arthropoda; class Insecta; order Coleoptera; family Lampyridae; genus Vesta; species Vesta saturnalis. The sequence continues at coordinate 267,704 of JARFJB010002511.1, read as the reverse complement.
GTAAACAAAAAGGTCCCCGGCTTAATGAAAGATGAAACCATGGCGAAATTATGGTTGAATTTGTAGGACTTCGTGCAAAATGTATGCTTACGCGGTTGATGAAAAGGTTGTAAAAAATCAAAGGGTTCTACGCAAGCAAGCGTGAGGCAGATCACGATTAATGATTATAAACAGGTCTTGTTTGAGTAGCGTAATAAGGCGCTATCAACATCTCATAAGGTCAAAGAAACATAATGTGTTTACCATTAAACAAAATAAAGTCATACTCAATCCTTATGACGATAAACGCTTAGTAAATTTTGATTTCACTGATACTAGACCATGGGGTATAACTTTCAGTAAACAATGAGCAGTCTTCAAGTCAACTTGCAGGAAGAGCTGCAGTGCAGTAGTGATCAAATCTACAAAAAGTACCTGAAGCGTTCTTTGACCTCTCCTGAAAACTATACATTTATATTGAATATATTACAAAATATTGTTATTCCTGATGAGTGTTTTACTGGTGTGCTATAAACTCAAAGTGTGCAAATGAAATTATTATTAGGACATTATTTGATAAAAAAATTAAATTAGACGATACCATTAAAAGTTTTATGAAATTGTGTACCGATAAAGGCTACAATTCATTAACTTTTGATAAAGTAGATTGGATCTTAGACGATATGAGTGTACTTGGTGACATACCGCTTAAAATGTATCTATATTTATTAAGGTTCATGATTCAACAAATGTTAAATCTACGTTAGAAAATATTGCTTACAAGGACACTGTATTTATTATAACTGAATGTATTGAGAAATCGGCATATTATGCTAACTACAAGTGCCTCGATATTTTGATTGAAATATTATTAGAACAAAATATCAACTATAAGTTTCAACCGTGGGAAAACGATGAGCACCACAAAATTTATTACTGGATACTAGACAACATCAATAAAGGTGAAACAAATTCAAATTCCTGCTTGGGATGGAGGTGTGGGCCAGATTCGGGTATATGGCCATCCAGTAATTTAAGTGATTATATAAGTACTTTAGGTTCACTTTATAAGATAATGAAATTTTAAAAATAAATGTAATATTTAAAAAATAAAATACTATTATTTTTTGTGTGTTTTATTTCATCTAAGAGCTACATCCTTTTCTACAAACTATATATAACTAATATAAGTAATTTGTTTCACAAAGTACAGGTTAAATGTTATAAAACAATATCATCCTTATTGATCCATGATCTTTCATCCAATCCCCAATATTTTACGAATAACTTATTATTCTTGGAGCGAAGCACTTTTTCTACTAGATATACATCAGGGTACTTTGTTTTTTGTAATTCATGTTCATAAAACCCTCCCAGTACAGGATTTCCCTTCATGTCTTCCAGCATGTACGTAGTGGGGTTAGTAATGCGAACTTTCACAATCTTAAATAGTTCACTAGACCAATTGGGTGTGTATCCTTTGGCGAAAATATTTTAAATTTACTGATTCGTACTATGTCACCACAGAATATCGATTCCTATCGAATATTTTTATGTTAGTGTAAGCCTCTAGCTTTGTATGATTACCAACATCTTTGGGCTTCATTCTAATAGTTCTATGCTTACGATTGTTATAATCCATCGTTATGGTATCAATTGTATCAATCCATTTGTATTTACCTTGCAGGCTGAATGACTTATATAGAGCACCTTTAATGGTTCTGATAACACGTTCAGCAATTGCAGCCTTCTTTGTGCTATAGGTAGAGTAATGGTTGACTTGATAACGCTGCATTAGTTTAGTAAAATGCTCATTGTAGAATTCTTTTCCTGCATCTGTCTGCAAATTGGTAGGTTTCCGACCTTTTTCGAAGATTGTTTGCATGGCCTTGGTAACTTCTTGACCTGTTTTCGTTTTTAATCCTTTAGTCCATAAGTATTTCGAAAAACAGTCGATGACCACTAATATATACTTATAACCCTTATTTTGTTTGGCATATGTGTTAAATTCAGCTAAATCTGCTTGCCAAAGATCATCAAAACCTCTAATTATTGTTCGCCTTCGTTTAAAATTTTTCGTGCAGGTTTGTGCAATTCGTTGACGAGTTGTAATTTGGACATGGTGCTAATTTATCTACAATTTCTTTAAGTTGATGTAGTTTTCCTCCAGCGCTAGATAAGCGTTGGCGTTTCCTTTGAAAGTGTTCCGAACTGCTTGTAAACAGAAATCAAGGTATCCTTTATTTATAGCATCACCATCTTCTTCAGGGTCAGCCAACTGTGTCAAACGATTTCCATCCAAATCGAACCTTGTCGATAAATAGTATTGCTTGGTGATGACATCTTGAGGATCTATGGGGTTGGCTACATTGCTGAGTCTCTTATTCTCAATATCAAATTGATTAGCATCAATCTGTTTAAACTGAGGAGCTAGTTTCTTTAATTGATACTGGACATATGAACGTCCAAATTTGTCAAGGGGCATTTTAGTTGTGACATGTCGACATCAATGCATTCCCATTTATATTGTTTAAAAAGCGGTTGTTCGGTTTTTCAATGTATCCATCTTCATATAGTTCTTCTACAATTGATATTATGTCATTTACAACACCTGTGTTTCCCTAATTTTTCTGCCCACAATACTTCCAGATCACGAATTAGTTCATGTATATCATTCCAATATTTATATTCAATGGGTCTGTTTGTTAATTCCTTAAAAACATAGCTCCACCTCCTCCTTGGTTGTGGTGGGTGATGATGACAGCAAGGGTTTGATTATTTGTGTATACTTTTGCTGCGGCTTCCTCGAATCTGTGCACTTACGTCATAATCTCGCCTTACTACATTCGTAGCCTCTAAAATAGTTCTATATTTTTTTCTATCTGTTGACTTTACTAGACTTAAGTCGGGTTCATTCATAATAAGCAGATCATATAATCCAGGAGTCCCTTTATACGTGACACCTTTAATAATTATATCGTCTCCTTTAATTGCGATGGGTGTATTACCAATTGTCCATTTATCAGTTTTGGTATCATAGTGGACTCCATACGTATGATCAATATCACCTTCAGCATTCTTTAAAATACGTTCAACATATATACGCGGCAATTCATTGTACTGCTCGAGAAATTCTTCTGAGATGGGTTCATTATGGGGATCATCTGCGATACTAGACAGTTCTTCTTCTTCCTCCCCAGTATTAATCTCTCCCATGCCGGATGTTTCTAAGAAAGATGGAAGACTTGGGGGAGGATTTCTTTGAAAAAACGGAAGCTGAGCTAGTGGACTAGTAGCACCCTTACTTGAATCACCTAATGGAGTGATACTTGGGGTCCGTTGAACTTGAGCTAGCGGGCTAGTAGGGATAGTAGCATGCTTCCTTGGAAATATGAATACGGGTAGTTTTTTAGGTTTAACATCAATGACCTCCTCCTTTTTAGGTGTTTTTTTATCGATTTTATTTACTATTTCAGTTAGAGGTTCTATTAAAGGCTTATAAGTACTTTCGAATGTTCTTTCACTATCAATGCGAGCAGTCTTAATACTGTTATACTTCTGCAGTATTATTTTACGAGCCTGAATAATTTTTTCTTTAATATCCTCTCCTTGTTGTCCATTGCGACAAACAGGTACCGGTTCACCTTGAACAGGTAGCTGTTTACACTAAACAGATAGCTGTTAATACCTAAACAGATCAGTTACTACTAAACTGCTGAATGCGGTTTAAGGTATTATATATATATATATATATATATATATATATATATATATATATATATATATATATTCGCCTTATATACCAAAACGGATTTAATGAACAGATACCCGTTTACCATGAACAGGTAGCTGTTGCGACAAACAGGTACCGGTTCACCTTGAACAGGTAGCTGTTTACACTAAACAGATAGCTGTTAATACCTAAACAGATCAGTTACTACTAAACTGCTGAATGCGGTTTAAGGTATTATATATATATTCGCCTTATATACCAAAACGGATTTAATGAACAGGTACCCGTTTACCATGAACAGGTAGCTGTTTACACTAAACAGATAGCTGTTAATACCTAAACAGATCAGTTACTACTGAAACCAGTTTAAGGTATTATATATTCATCAAATCCTTTCCTATAGCGACCATTATTAACTTCAGCATCCTTGTTTATGACCATGAAACCAAATGGATCTACCCAACACTTTGAACACATGTCCCGAAACAATTTCATGCTTATGGTGGGACTTATATGATCCCATACGCATGTTTTAAGTTTAATTCATCTTGCTCAAATAATATAATTAGATTCGCATTATCACGAATTAATTGCTTTGGAATTTTACTGTAAGTTTGACCCAAATAGAAACAGTCAATATCGTTATGCCTACCCATAAAAAATATGCTCTTATGTTATTTTGCTTTTCACAAGCGATATCATCGAAGATAAAAATAGAGTTTGATTTTGCACAATTAGGCTCAATCACATCTTGATTGTCGCTGAAAGTAAAGTAACCTATGTCCTTCATTGGAAGTAAGATTTCCTGTAAAAGTTTGTACTTGTTTTGATTCAGTGACTTAGAGTATACGTATACATGTTTAAATTTCAAACCATTTTTTTCAGTAAGCAGACTGATCATTGCGTTTGTTTTACCACAATTGGAGGGACCACATATAATACCACGTATACTATTAGGAAGTAAATCACCATGTTTTGAAGTAATAGACTTTTCATCAAAGTCATGATTTTGAATTGAGAGTTTATGTTTCTGAGCAACTACTTTCCTCTTTGATGGATGAAATAAAACAAAACGAATAATTACAACATCTTTATTTATATATTAGACTATATTACAATAATAATTATAATTTTTTCACTTCTCCGGTGAGTGGACTGTACTGTACAATAGCATCATGGAGAATAAGACCATATACAACGATTCCATTATCGAAAGGTGTTAGAGATTCCATTTCCAATTTGATGTCCACTGTTGAGTTTTTAATGATTCATTTTGTTTAGAGCAGTCCATTACAAATACTGGACATGATTTGAATTCGGAATAGTTGAATAATGCATCTTTATCATCTTCACCATAGTAATCACATCGAAATTTCAAAAATTGTGATAGGCAGGTATATATTGGTTAGCACTGAAGTTCAAATGCATTGCTTCATATGGATAATACTCAGAATTCAGATGTATTTAAGATTTCTGATGTTAATGTGATCAAAATTTCCGGCCCTTGCTGACCTTGTATACCTTTTACCTTGTTGGAATGCAACAATTATCCAACGTGGTTTTCCAGTTGCGTTGATGTTTTTATTGGCCATATGTCTGAGGTTGCTTGTTTTAAAGCAGGCAATTCATACAACTCCCTTTGTCGAAATGGAACAGTAATAATAGAATTTTTATTGATTCCTTGAAACAAGTTAAGTTTCGCAGCATCACTAAGTGTTAAGTGCGGTACTTTCCATTGAATTTTATTTAAGGTTATTGCGGCATCAACTTCACCATAGTAACAGTTTGTATCGCTTCTAGATCGAATTAAAACCAACTCTTGGCGCATATTCACGATTACCTGACGATAATCCTCCATTATTCCAAATATGTGGTTCAATGGTATGCATACTGTAAACGATTTTTTGGTGACCATCCTAAATGACTTAGTGCTTTGCTTTTGCTTGCCGTATAAGAAATATATCCCTTAAGCGTAGATGTTATTCCTGGATTTCTACAAACATCCACTCTCTGACCACCTAACTCATAACGAATTTCTTCGAAAAGAAAGTTCGGGAAATTGTTGGTTAAGCTGCATGCTTTTCTTTCATCTTCTTTTTTGAGCTCAAGTTTACCTTCTATGTACAGAAAACTATCATAAGTAGCCGTAATTAGATCTTGACTTTGAATTAAGATTCGTATTTCTTCGGAAGGTCCATATTTAGAAGATCCATATGGAAGATAAGTGTGAATATCTGATTTAATTATAGTATCATCAAAATGTACGTTTTGAAAGACGTTTAACGATTCTGCCATTGTGGTTGAGAACTTTTAAACCAATTGACGTTAAAAAGTATTTCTCTGCAGATGTTAACCGCAATGAAGGTTGATGACTAATTAATGACTTACTGTAGGGATGATGTCTTTTATATGAGTTTTTGAAAGATGGAATTGGTCCTGGATTAATTCTCAGACCCATGTTCTTTTAGTTCTAAGCGTACAGTGAATGGTTCACTTTCACCAAAGTCTATTAATTCACCCTTTTGATTAGTCAAATTAATTGTTATATTACTAATAATGTCAGTGTTTACTTCTAAATATTGAGTATTGCTTGGAGTTTTATCTAGACGATAACCTGGAGGAACTGAAACATCAATCTCATATAATACTTTAGCAGGTTTCCCGTTTCGATAAGATCCCTTTATAATGTTGCACTCTACGTGTAGATTAGTGTGTCTAAGTATTTGGATGTCTAACGCAGATGTATGTAAAATATTTGGTTCTAATATTTTAGACTCAAACCCTAGCATGCGCCCAATACAATTTTCTTTAGTAAAATCAATCTCAAATGAACTGTTTATCTCACATTTAAGTGTATTGTTGTTTGCTCTAATGCTAAACTTTTCTGTGGGTATTTTAGATTTTAGATAATCGTTAATTTCATCTAACTCATATGCACCGTGTGGAATATTAATCACTTGCAAATGAGATGGATTTGTTCTAAAATAAAATCTATCGTTGCCTGCATAAATGTTTCTAATGCTGTTGCAGCCGTAAAATCAACCAATCCAATAACGTATTTCTTCCCAAATCTAGCTCTATCGGTGGATAGAAGTTGTAGCTAGCTGTGTTACCAACACCTTCTAAACTGAATGTTATTGACATAACTGAGAAAATTTGATGTTGTGCTGATTATTTATATAAAATTGTAGGCATAGGTGTCCGCAAATAATTGTATTAAACTCTTGATCTTGGTTGTAATTATAATATATTTTACACCCCGAAAGTAGTTAATCACTTCGTTTGGTGGTCGAATATTACCGAAACTATCGTAATACCATACCTTTTACCACGCTTTTGTAGCAAACCCAATGGGTACCTGGTCCTCTTTGGCTATCTAAGTTAATAATTCCAGATTCATTTTCCGTGGCAATTTAGGTATGCTATCTCTCATAAAAATATCCCTAAAGTATGGTACGTTTTTGGTGTATTTCTTTAAATCAGTATCCGTTAACGGTCTTTCGGGTAATCTATTCAGTTTTTTGGAAACGGTTTTAAGTATAATGCACCACCACCAGATTTGTTTGGTTTTAGATATAGTACACCGCCTTTCTTATTCATGGAGCCTATAGCGACCGATTCCATCATGCGATTATGGCGCGATGTCTCTTCCTGCAATTTTTTAGCATTTTTAGCATCATTGACTGCTTTAGCAATTCCTGATGCACCACCAGCTAAAGCACCGATTGCTGATAATCCTGCGAATAACGGAATAAGAAATGGTAAAACCCTCCTTGTTTAGGTAGGGAATTACTCTAGGAACTTTAATGTTTTCTTTCCTCCTAAATTTTTACCACACGTTTTGCCGTTGAAAGCGCTGACTTTATTGTGTCTGTGAAATTTCCGTTAGGTTTAATTTTTTAGCTATTGTCTTTCGTAAATGCAATAAATTTTCACCATTGCATTTCTTCTTCTTCTTCATATTAGATCGACGTTTACACCCCATTCCCAATTTTCTCTTTGCTTTCATGATGGTACTGACTGCTAAAGCTGCAGTTCGTTCACCTAGCGTTGCGTCTAATGATTTAAAGCGCTCCCAAGCTTTTTTTTGCAAAATTTTATCTGCTTTATGTCTACTTTCTAAATCTCGGCAATCTCTGTAACTGATATCATGAAGTTTGCACTGAGCATCTAATTGATTAATACCGAGGTCACCGCGTGCGAGTCGTTTTTCTAACTTTGTACCAGGACCGCAATACTGGTAACCAGGTAAATGCAATTCAAACGGAAGTTTATTGATTAGACCATTCACCAAACCACCACCACCACCTACACTCTTTCGCTTCTTAACTAGCATTGTTTACATGGATGGATAGAAGGGGTATTTATACCTAAATTGAGAAAAACAAATCATAGTTATTTCTTTATTCAGTAAATGCTATACACTAGATAAGCAGGACGATAATACAAAATTTCCATTAAACATACAGTGTTATGTGAATTAATATTATACTTAGCATTTATAACATCATCAATATCTTTATAAATTTCATCCACCACTGAATTCTCTCATTTTACATATGGTGGGGTGCTACTATTAAAAAGAAAATGTTATGTTTGTTGTTTTGCCAGCTGCACCAAACTACTTACAAACACATCCTTCGTGTTTAGGAGTGTTTTAAATTCTTCAATTCGTGTTTCTTCTTTTTGAAATACACATAAAAGCGTTCCGGCAATACACATTTAAAATCACCGTTTCTATCACTATACGTTCACCATACTTAGTATTAATTATATCCATATTCGTTACTTTATACTTTCTCGATATATCGAGCTCGCGCATTTTAAAGGGTTTGCAATAGGTGCTTTGGTTTAACCCTGTTAATTCCATATTTAACAATTGAGTTGCAGACTGATCTCAACATACAGCTCGCTGCAATTTATATAAGAAATGTCGTCCTACATATTACAACATGCTTAAACTTGTTAAATACCTACTTTTGACCTTGACTAGAAATATAATATGATGATCAGCTCCAAAAGTTTGACCTTGAAAATTATATTCTTACATTTATGATTACCTTGCAATTTCTATTTTTAGCTTTTCACCTTTTATATTTCTAAGAAATGTAATATGACACCACCGTAAGTCTTCGACCTTGAATACTATTTTGATTACCTTGCAACTTCTATGTTTATTGACCAAAATTTTAAATTTCAGATTTCACCAACAGGAGTGACCTTGACTTAGCAGGGTTACCAACCTAACACGTGGCCTTGACTTGGCAGGGTTATACCCCTTCACAGGGTTACCAACAACGTGGCCTTGACTTAGCACCCCTTGAAATAGGCAATGTTACCAACCTAGAAATCTAGTGACTTTTCTGGTGACTTTTTCTAGATCTGGTGACAAATCTAGTGACAAAAGTGGATCAGAAGTGCGGTAGCTATACTACTAAGCTATTACTAAGGGATTATTCACCATTATACATTTGTGTACAAGAATCCCATTTAAAAGTAGATCAGCAATACAATTTAAAAGGTTTCTCGATCCATAGAAATGATTTCCAGTACCATCTGCGCGCTTGTGGTGGCGTTGCAATTCTGATTAGAAACGGTATTAGCGCAACCAGAATAAACATACAATCACCAGTTCAAGCAATAGCAATGCGGGTATCCTATCTCGTAGATATCACCATATGCAATATATACTTACCGGAATTTAACTGGGAACTACAAGATCTATACAACCTCATAAGTCAATTACCCACACCGTTTATCCTTTTGGGAGATTTCAACGCAAACAGCAATTTATGGGGTTCTAGTAGAAAAGACACTAGTGGGCGAGTTATTGAAAATTTTATTGAAAGAGCGGATTTGGTTTTGCTAAATGTGGGATCAGCAACTCACCTCTCAGCCCGAGGAGGCAATTTCTCGGCTGTTGATTTAACTTTGATTACTCCAACTATGGCACCACGATTGGCTTGGAAAACTGCAGACCATCTATATGGCAGTGACCACTTTCCAATCATTATCAACCATAATATAAATAAGGAAGAAAGCCAACCTTTTCCTAAAAAATGGATTATAAATAAAGCTAACTGGCCACTGTATAAACAATCTCTTCCATCCACTCTTAGATCGTTGTCCTTAGATGCTGACCTTTCTTTGTTAGTTTCTGCTATTGTAAACGCGCCTTCTAAGTCGGTACCGCAAACTAGTGGAAAAGCTCTTAAGCATGGAGTGCCATGGTGGTGTGGCGAGGTAGCGACTGCGATCAAAGAAAAGAAGCGAACGTTCAATCGGTTCCGTCGAAATCCAACAATGGAAAACTTAATTAATTTCAAAAAAATGAGAGCTAAAGCTAGGCGTGAAATCGTGGAAACAATACGTGAGTACACTTACTTCTAGCTCATCGACTTTAGAGATCTGGAGGAAAATTAAAGTCATGAGTGGCACAGGCTCAAGTACACAAATCTTACAGCCTATTGTATTTTATTTTTAGAATATAATTTACCCTTTGCCATGTGTGAGTTAGACCACGCCTTAAAATATGTGAAACCATCTGCAGTTGGGGCGGACAACATCAATTACGAATTTATAAAACACTTAAACGTAGGACTTAAAATATACCTTTTAAACATTTATAACAAAATTTGGTCAGAAGGTATCTACCCTACTGAATGGAGAGTGTAGTCCCAATTCTTAAAGAAAACAAAGACCCAACAAACCCAAATAGTTATAGACCTATTAGCCTTACTTGCTGTTTTAGCAAAATCTTTGAGAGGATGATTAATTTAAGGTTAGTGTACGTACTAGAAAACAAAAATTTACTTACGCCTCATCAGTATGGTTTCCTAATAGATCCACTGAAGATTGTATGGTCCAACTAGAAAACGGTTCAAGGCTCATTCAAGGAAATATCACACTTAGCAGCAATCGTTTTTGACATACAAAAGCGTATGACAAGACCTGGAGATATGGAATACTCGACAAGTTATAAGTTGGTTTTCGAGGAAATCTTCCTATGTTCGTAGAAGCCTTCCTCTCAGATCGTAGGTTTAGGGTAATTAGTAGATTATCCTCTTGCAAACCTGAAAATTGAGTTCCGCCGGGATCCACACTAAGCGTGACTCTCTTTGCTGTGATAAATGGAATAATGGCAAACTCCCTGTAGAAATCGGTAGATGCTTGTATGTCGACGATTTATGCATATATGCTAAGGGAAAACAATACCTCAAGTTAATTCAATTTTACAAAGATCCGTAAATATTGTGTTAGATAATCTAGATGTGGGTTATAAACTCTGCAGGAAAAACGTCATGCGTTCTCTCTGCAGACTAAGACGTCCGCATCTCGATCCCAAAATATACATAGGTGAGGTCCAGATCAAATGTGTTCAAAAATCCGCTTTTAGAATTATTTTTGACGCTGCTTTACGATGGCACATACTGATAGATGATCTGACGTTGAAATGTCGCCGTACCTTGAACATTATACGGTGTTTGGCTGGTATAAAATAGCAGATAAAGAAGTTTTATTAAAGTATACAAAGCAATGATTTTGTCTCGTTGATTATGGTTGCATTGTATACAGCTCTGCCAGAAAAACTACATTAGATCTACCTAACAACATACATCTGGACTTAGGTGTTGTACTGGAGCTTTTTATACTAGCCCATTTCAAGCATTTTGGTCGAAGCAGGAGTTCCTTCCTTGCCAAAAGACGAGACCGATCTTCTTTCCTAAGCCAGAATAAAAGCTCAACCGTCACATCCTAATCACAACATCATTTTTCGTAAGAGGCATTCATACGCAGAACGCCTTTCTATTACTAGACCGGTTAGAGTACGGCACATGAGACTTAATAAATATCAAATCAGAATGACACTTTTAAAGTCTGATAATTTGAAGTACCATCATGGAAGATACGACTACCTATTGTGCGAAATATTGGTAATTCAAAATAGTTTCAATGTAAACGAATCCTAATGGAAAAGTACTGTATGCACTAGGAGTTAAAACTGAAATTGTTGGTTGTGCATTTGGTAGGAAATGACGCCCACTTTGGTTGCTACCTACAAAGCTCAAAAATTCATGGCCGAGATGTACTCCATCTATCAGGCGTTACTGTATTGCCATTCTTCTAGTCAATATATGAGGTAATCATCGTAAGCAGGTAAGTGTTGTGATGCAACGCATTGTTAATAGGTTTACGACATCCTATGGCTCAACTAATACTTTTATTGCTGCAAGCTCTGTATACGTCAGTACAACTAATTACGTTTTATACTGTGTCTGATTATGAAAAGATACATATGCGCTTGCTAGAAGCTGCTTTAAACTCAGTAAATGATGAAGCCGTTGATGTAATGCTATGTACATATGAAATACAGTTAAACAGTTAATCCAGACAGTACTAAGCTCTTGGCAAAGCGAATGGAATACACCAGATACTGCACTTCGATGTATTAAACAAAGTGTAATGCCGTGGAGAACTTAGAATATTCTCGTGAAGAACAGGTCAAGTGACTAGACTGCGTAATAGGTCACACTAGCATTAACGCTAACATTACCTTACGAAATAAGATCCACCAAAATGGATAATTGTAACGTGCCTATAATAGTCACTCATTTGCTAATAGATTGTCCACTGTTTTCATTGAAAGGCAACGAAGTGCTCTCGAGAGAAATTTAGAAAGTGTACTTTGTAACAACCAAGTAGCAATTAAAAAGGTGATGAATTATCTCAGAAATACAAATTTATTGCACAAAACATAATGGTATTTGTAAAAGCGCTAATGACCCAAGATGTTGAAGCGCAAAAAAAACAAATAAAAAAAAAAATAATAATAATAATAATAATAATAATAACAACTCTATTCATTCACGTAATTATCGACAACAACGTAGAAATTGGAATCAAGGAAATTCTGATCAACAACGGCCAAATCAAGATTCTAGTCAGCGTAATGTCTACAAGGAGCGACAATCTTAAGATCCGCAACCATCGAAAAACTGGCTGAACCACTCTCAAACTGGTCCACTGGGAGGCAGGAATTAAGACGTTTCAACTTGGACTTAGCATTGAGTAACTTTACAATGGTAAAAACTCGTACGACTCGTGATAGAGACCTAACAATCATCGTTGATTCGGGAGCAGACATTTCTTTAGTTAAACGAACACACGTGAATCCAGAACAAATAGTAAATTTTGGAAATGCAAGTAATAGTCGAGTTATAAGTGAACAGTCAATTCAGTCTATAGAAACAACGTATGCAAATGTAATGTTTGAAAATGAAATTGAAATTTGTCACAAATTTCACGTCGTCAGCTCAACATTTCCTCTAGCAAGCAATGGAATTCTAGGTCAAGATTTTCTCAAGAAATTTTCATGTTCTATCGATTATAGTAAAAGGAAACTAAAAATGGGCGAAAATCCAATAGAAATTCCAATTTATGAAAAATTTTCTGCATTTTCAAAAGAATTGATTCATTGTTTTAGAATGATAAATCGGATAAAGTAATTTAAATACAAGAGTTGGAACTGGGTGTGTTTATTGGTTCAAATATTATTTCCTCAAGTGCTCCATATGTACAAATACTTAGTCTAAATACGGAAAGTGTGTAGGTGTAAACAATATCACATTACATAATTTATACAACTATTTTATTTATAATACACACTCAATAACTAACAAAAATCGACTCAATAAACTATTCAGTGAATTAAATTTAAGTGAAACACCTGATTACGTGGAAGAACTTTTAAAAAATTCATATGCGACGTATTCCGACGTTTTCAATATGGAAGAAGATCAACTAGTATCCAATACTTTACAAATATAAGATAAGAATGAAAAGCCATGAGTCCGTACACACTAAAAATTACAACATTCCATATAATCTAAGAAACGAAATGGATCAACAAGTAGACAAACTTATTAAAAATGGTGTAATAGGAAAATGTTTCAGTCCATACATTCTCCATTACTTTGCGTTCCAAAAAAATCAACTGACGTGAAACCAAAGTCCTCAGTAATCATAAGTTTTTCGACGTCGAAAGTACAATTTTATCGAACTCCTTTCGGTTTGGCAAACATTCCTGCAAATTTTCAACGAATGCTTGACATCGTTGTAAGTGGAGTACCTCACTCACATTTCTATATTGATAATATTGTTTGCACAGCAAAAAGTGTAAACGATGATCTGATGAATTTAGATCAAGTTTTTGAAAGATTGAGGAAGTTCAATGTTAAATTAAATACACAAAGGTTTAAATTTTTTTAAAAGAAGTATCATTTCTTGAACATACTTTAATAGAAGATGGAATTAGACCATATAAAGACAAACATCTCGTAATAAGATATTATCCAAAGCCTCAAAACTACTGCAAACAAGTAATACGTTTTATAGCATCCTGTAACAGTTTTCGAAAATTTATCTTACATTATAATGAAACCATCGAACCATTTCATAAAATGTTGAAGAAAAATGCAAAATTCTTGCGGGATGACAACTATGACAAATCGTTTCACCAACTCAAAGATTGAGTGAACCAATTTTAAAATATCCTGATTTTGATCGTGATTTTGTCATTTATTCAAATGCCAGTGCAATATTAGTTGGGGCATCTCTAAATCAAAGATATGATGGAATGCACTTGCCTGTCGAATATGCAAGTAGGTCACTAAAAACGGCAGAAGCAAAACTTTCTGAGGTGGAACGCGAATTGATAGCAATTCATTTTGAAATTCAACAGTTTCGTCCATATACATACAACAAACATTTTTACGTTTATTCTGATCATCGTGCTCTACAATATGCTCATTCAAGGTCAGCAAAAGATGAAAATAGCCGACTCAATAAGTCCAGAATGGCTTTAGGAGATTATAATTATACAGTGATATGCATCCCTGGAAATAAAAATGTCGTTGCGGATACCTTATCCCGATTGGAAATAACTTCGAAACAATTACAAGAACTAGGCGGAAAAGTAGAACAAGTTAATGTGGTAGCAAGAGCTGGAGTAAGAAGACAAATACAAAACAAGAAAGAAATTGAATTACAAGCTGCAGAAAAAGACAGAAATATGAGCCTTCTGAATAAGCTGGTTCCAGAAGAACAAGATAAAAGGAATGAAGTTGATGAGAATATGAAAATAATAGAAGTTTTTAATTCGTACGAAGTAATAAAAATTTGTAGTATGAGAACTCATAATTATTTTGATATCAAGTTGATCTCTAAAAAGAAAACGATCGATCATCAAAGGGTACATTTTTCTAATGGCGAACCAATTTTAACAGCGATTTTGCATAGCATCATAAGGATAGCTAGAGAGTGTAACGTCCTTAAAGTAAAAATATGTAAAAATGAACAAATTGGTTCAGTTCTTTAAAATAAATGAAGTTCAGAAAGCAGAAAATGAAATATTAGAAGAAGAAAATCTACAAATTTTCATTCACCCAGCGTACATAAAAATAAAAAATGACCAAATGAAACTCATCGAAAATTACCACAATTTTAAAATACTTGGTGGTCGTATGTGATCGAAGAAACTATACAAAAGTTTAAGAAGCAAATACTTTTTCAAAAGCATAGCTAAATAGGTAATAAGCTATGTGAAAACTTGTAAGACATGCCAGATAAGTAAAAGCAAAATTTCCAAAACACAATCAATGGAAATCACTCCACCACCTGCAGAATTGGATATTGTTACATTGGATTTGGTTGGTCCCTTGCCAATCACTGAAAATGGATCTAAATATGAGTTAGTTACTCAGTGTAAACTATCGAAATACTTAATTGCGGTCACCATTAAAGACAAAACGACTCTGACAGTAGCGAAAACATTATTTTAGTGTACGGAAACCCTCGTGTGTGCCTTACTGATTTAGGATCAGAATTTATGTCCGTACTTTTTAGTGAGGTTGTGAAATTATTGGACATTATGCATAAAAAATCCACACCATATCATCATCAAATATTGGGGTCAAATGAAGAATCTCATTTAGCATTAGTAACATTTTTCAGAAATTTTCTAAAAGATAGTGATTGGGATAATTTATTGAAGTATTTTTGTTTTGTTTACAATACATTGCCTCACGTTGTGAATAATATTGCTCCTTATGCATTATTATTCAATAAAAGCCCGCGTTTATCAATAAAAGTAGAGTCAGTTGTCTATGAAGTAATTGATAGCTTTGACGACTACATTACCGAAATGAGGCATAGAATTATGTATTGTCGTGAAAAAGGCTACTGAACTATTAGAAGATGAAAAACAAAAAAGGAAAATAAAATGTGATAAAAATGTAAGACCTTTAGATATACATAGTGTAACAACTCTTTTTTGTGTTGTATAAAATGTACCTCAATTTAAGATCTTTCCTTCATTTAGTTCTAAATACAAGAAAATTTTAATTATTGAAATATTGGTATGATGTAGGCAACTTAATTCGCATATCTTCTAGTTCGTAAAGATTTATAATCCTGCTTTCAATTTGTACTCATTTCTTATCTGATACATAATGCGTCTGCGTTAAGTAGTCTGATCATATCTGGTGCGCAAAACAGCATTATCTACTTCGAAATCCTCCATTGGCACTTCCTGTTTAATGTCGAAGCATGAAGCTGCTTCTTTTTGATTTTATTTAAATTTATGTGAAAAACGCCATCAATTTGGTGGCGTTATCTTTGGGTTTTTTCTTTACGTTTTAATAACGTTTTTACTTTAATTACACGTTTATCACTAGTTCAATTTACAACGTAATTGAATCTTAAGTACGCATTTGATTTTATGGTTGCGTACATTTTTTCATTTTATGAGTACAATTTTTTGAATGGATACTTCCAGTTAATGCAATAATAAGTGGATTTAAAAATTTTAAGAAGAAATTATACGGATTTAATAAAGATAAATTCAGTTTGGGGTGTGGCTGATAATATTATGTCAAGATTGCACCATGATGACATAAGAATGACTTCATCCTGTTAACCTCTCCGTAATCATATTTAGATACCAGTGGTTGTCAAAAAGAAAAGTTTGTGTACAAAATTTCTAAGGTATTTATTTAGTGATTTATTTAGTACTTTAAGCATAATTTTAAGACCTTCATTATTTCATCATTACATTTAATTCAATAAACATAGTCTGTATATTGTTATTTTTTACATTTTTGTCAAGTCGGTTTAATTGTCCCGATAATTTAAAAAAAACAATTTGGCGCCCGAGATAACTTCATTTTTTTACATTCTTTATTATTAATGGTAAGTGGTAATTAAGCAAATCATTTTAGTGAACCAACCCTATTAATCTACCGATGAGCCAAAGGCACAATTATAAATGTTGTAAGGTATGTATTTTTTTGGAGACTTATTATTTCATTAACTTTATTGTAGTTACTTTTTATTACTTTAAAATTGTACAACGTTACACATTAATTTTGTATATTACATATACGTTACACTTTCTTTACAATATAGGACAAAAAGTAATATTAACTAAGGAAAATAGAAAAAATCAATTAGATACACTTTATACTGACCCATATGTAGTTGTGGAAATCATCGGTCCAAATTGTAGAATTGGTGGTAATTTTGGAAACTCGATGACAGTTCATAAAGATAGACTATACAATTCTTATGAATGAAAAGTGTCAATTAGGTTATAAGCAGATTTGTGTATGTATGAGATAAACTTACGTTCTGAGCAGTAAATTGCGTGGAAATAACTTTAAAAGTATATTTGTGTAAAAACTTTGACTTTATTTATTTATTTATTATTTTTTTAATTATCTCTCCAGGAAGGGAGGTGATATGCCCTTTTTTAATTAGAATTTATATAATGAAATAGTTGCATGTTGAAATATTTTGATAAAACAATTATATTTATTAAACGTAAACGAAAGTCAACTGAATGAGTTCACCATGCTGAGGCTAATATGTATGAATAGATTGAAAGTAAGTAACCCTTGGTAAGTAAATAATAGGTTACGTTAAACGTTATAAAAAGAATTGTACTAGTGTTAGTCAGGTAGTAGGTAGTAGTAGACAATATAGACAATAATAAGCATGTATAGTTAACCAAACAAGTTATACTAAAAATAATTTTAAGTCAGTTAAATAAAGTTAGTTGTTTAAAAATGTACATCTTTTAAATCTACACGTGCGACTGTAGGAGGACCCAGTTGTACATCACATAGAAAACAAGATCAGAATGCTCTTCTAGCATTGCCAGACTGAACAAAATTGCATTGTCAAATATATTTAATATTATTGTTTAGCGTTAAACAGTACATTATAAACACATAAAAAAGGACAACAGCACGCGGTGTTCCCAAGCGGTCACCCATTCAAGTACTGATCGCGCCCGACGATAGTTAACATCTTATTAATTTTTATATTCTGACCCCCGATTTGACCATGTTTCCGATGAGATACAAAGTTCGTACAAATCGCGAACTCTATTATTTTTTGATCCTATTCCAAAATATGATGTCAAATTTTCAATATTTCGTAACATACAAAAGCTACACCCGCACACACGCACGCACACACACACACACACACACACACACACACACACTCACACACACACGCACGCACGCACGCACGCACGCACGCACGCACGCACGCACGCACGCACGCACACACACACACACACACACTCACACGCGAACACACACACTCACACGCGAACACACGCTCACGCACGCACGCACGTACGCACGCACTCACACACTCACGCACACACGCACACACGCACGCACACACAGACGCACACGCGCGCGCGTGCGTGCGCGCACAGACAGACATACAGATTTCACGAATTCATATGCAAAACTTGTGCGGCGGATATGAATGTTTACAAGTACTTCTAAAGAAGAAGTCAGTAAGTTGAATACAAAGATTTTAGCAAAATTATTAGTCATAAAATTACGGTATTTTAAAGAGATACACTACAAAATGTAAAGAATAGTAATATCCTCGCCAAATAAGTGTAATTGATATATACATAATTTCAAAAGAATGCCATACATATTAGGGAAAGAGAGTTGTGGATTGCATACTGGACTCAAAGAGACGCACATGACTAGAAAATTTGCGCTGTTTAGTCAGGAAAGAAATATTTGACAAGATACATCACGTTAATCCCCTTCATTTAGTACATAAATGACGGTTTCTTTACTACATAATAACTCTTTTTAAATGTACCTTAGGGACCATTTCTACGGCGGAACGATACAAAGTGCCATATTTTTAGGGTTTGCGACGCCATAGGTAAGTTTAGAGGTACATAAAAACATAACTATTGGCTCAAATGGTAAGAAATTTTACTATGATTCTTTGTGTGCAAAGTTTTATTGTCAAAATTTGATTTTTGTAGACGTTAGACCCTCATTTAGAAACCAACATTTTGTCATGTTGTTGAAAAACAATTTTTAATTAATTGCAAATTGACATCACCGCTTCGGCAACAAACAGTGCTCCAGTGGCCGCGCCTGTGTCCTGCGCCCATTGGAATGTTACTATTCATACTCTAGGCGCGGGTGTATGCCTGTATCTCTAATATTATAATTTTCTTTGCCAATATGTTTCTCTTCACAATTTGCAACATTTGGAAATACCAGAGAAGGTTGTTCTTGAAATCGACACAGGAAAATTGACCAAATTTCAATAATGTTTATGGCATTCTCGAGATAAGATAATTAATTAACCTGATAATAAATTAAGAAATACAAAGGTATTTTCACTAATTTGATATACATGTTAATGAATCACTGTGATAAAACATTTGCAATTATTTGTGAAATTTAAATGGTGGTACCTACAATTTATCGTTAGTTACAGGAAAGTTGACCGAATTTCAGTAATGTATATAGCATTCTGAAGACAAGCTAATTAACACGATAATAAATTGGTTATTGTTTGTGAAAGTGAAATGATTATGGTATAATGTAACTAATAATAATAAGGATTTATAAAAATTAGGAAATGCCACTATAGTCGGTATTTCAATCGGGCCTAGAGTTACAAGAGAAAATCACTAAACAAAATATCAGCATCCTCCATCAACTTTTCTCGTGAGTACTTTGAACCTCCAAAGGCAGCTTTAAAAATACTGTGTAGGCATTTGAATACTTTTTAGTAACTGGTAGACATGCTAAAAACTTTTCACTCTATCTACAGGGTGTCATCTAAATCTAACTCACTTGCTTTGACTTAGAATCACCGAGATTGGTGATAAGGGGTTGTACATCAATAACATCTTCAATTGTATTTTTTCTTCTTTTCCATAATTGAGGAGTTACTGACCTCAGTGTATCTCTAAATAGATTTCATGCTATTTCCGTTTTTGGAGGCACTTTCTTTATTAATTTTTGCCACTTTGTGTTTCACATGAGCCCATATTAACTCAATTGCATTTAACTCACAATGAGAAATCGGTAATTATATTAACTGTACATTTGGTCGTATTTCCTTAATAATAACACCTAACCTATCTTGCGGGGTTTTAAAAAAACGTTTTCCGAGGGTAATAAGAACAGCTCTGCCTAAACCTTAAAACTGACTAGCGTATGGTGGAAGTGGAGCTCGTTTTCCTACCAGTCAAGCAATATTGTGACCTTTCTTCCACACCATGTTTGAGTTTTTCGTAAAAGGTTCTATCATGGTGTGATATGGTGCTTGATTACACCAATTGCTGATTTCTGTGGAAGACCCGCTAATTTTTTTCGATACCACTCTTCAAAATGGTGTACGTTTATTTCCTTGTGGTAGTCAGAAGTCATTTTCAAGTTTCATCAGTACCGAAAATCTTATACCCCATCTTATGCAAAATTACGAATTTTCTTTAAATAGACATGGCGAGATAATGCAACTAACAGATTCCATTAAAACAGGTTTCCTCTGGAGCTCTTGTAAGCGAAATCCTAGTTTATGGACTATTTTTCGTAGAGTGATGATGTGTATTTGTGGAAAATCCTTCAAGCTGTAGGTAGTTGGAAATTGCTTATTTAGATAAAAGTTGTAGATATGTCTTCGAATAGGTCCAAGCGTAAAACCGTCGACATGAATAGATGGACGTCAATTTTGTACATGTTGTGTCGTTTTTTAGTAGGATTTGCACTATCTGGGGGCCCTTGGGCAGTGCTCTAGCGCATAAGTAGCTTCGTAATGTTACTGTTTATAATTGTAACATTATCTAAAGATTTAAATATTACTGAAATTTGCTCAACTTGCCTGGTTCGTTTTCAAGGATAATCTTTCAAATTTTTGTTTGTGATTAGTAACTTATTGGCGAAGAAATTTACAAAATCAGAGATACATACACCTGCGCCGAGAGCGTGAAGTGTAACATTCTACTGGGGGCCAAGTCTCGATGTTCATTGTCTAAGTGGTGATGTAAAACTACAATTAATTAAAAATTGTTTTCCAAAAACATGACAAAATTTTTGTTTCTAAATGAGTCTCATTTTATTATTGATATTACAACAAAGACATTCGTGTAAGCCTAATGCTCCAGCGACCTACCATTCCCGAGAATGCAACGTGTTATAAAATCCTCTCTAGCGTCTACAAAAATTTTGATCATAAAATTGTACACTCGTATTAACCAAGGCTGAATTTGCAACATCCTAAAAATTCGTACCATTTGAGCAGGTCGTTTTGTTTTTATGTACCTATGGCGTCCTAAACTACAAAAAACTGGTACTTTGAACCGTTCGGTAGTAGAAATTGTCCTTAAAGTATGTTAAAAAAAAATTGTTACAGCTAAATAACGTAGAAATAAACAGGGTTTAATTTTCCACCAAGCCCATTCGAATCGGCCCAATGGCTATTTTTTTATTCAGCTTCAAGCTTATGTATTATACTTTTTGCGCCGACAGTAAATAGTATTTTTAATTTTTTTCCACGATCGGTTGATTTCCTATATTTACCGCCCATACCAAAATAATAAAGTACATTTCTCATACTAAACATTTATCAATTCAAATTGTTACTTATCAAACTTAAAGTAAATAGAATAATTAGCACCATAATTATTAAGAATTAATTTTTTCAAGTTCAGTTCGAGCTGAATTATATGTATTGTAACTCCGTCGTTATTCAACACTGAATTATTAGCACTAAATATCCTGGCATACAATATAAACCATCAGGCGCTAGTTTCTGTACGAAATCAACACTGTTATTTCCGTCTGTCGAATTGTATTTTGTTTTCAATCATTCCTGCACTTAGATTTTGGAAAACCAGACGATTTCTAGCGCCCGAGTCTTTTCAGGGCCAGCACATCCACCCCTTGTTCGACAATAACGTAGGGGACGTTTGTCTGAACAAATGGTCAGCGTATACATTAATATTTTCCTTTTTCAAGTAAGTAGCAATTTTAAACGGAAAACTTCCGATAGTGTTTCTAGCGACAAATTTTATTAAACATCGTTCATTGTGGTATTCCTAAAAGAAGTGCCTAGAAGCAACGCGGTTAGGTCGCAGACTAGCCTATCTTCTGAATACTTCCAAAAAGCGAATGTCCTCATTTTGATGGTTGGTAATTGTTCATCACCTGTTTTTATCTTGGGAATTGTGACCACAATCAAGGAAGCTCGGTCTACTATATCATCAACGGTCAAATCACACATTTCTGGACGCTCCGGCTACACCCATATCAAAATGTTTTAGTTATGACATCAATTATATTTCATATATGTTATATCATTCTTATTTTTTTATTGCTATGGATAGAAGCACCCCATGTTCTGTTTTACATAACTGACCACTGTTGTATCTCTTTGAAATATTAAACTCCGATTGCGTCTTGGTTCGCTCGTATGCCAAAAAATTACTGCTTTTTCTAGACTTAATTTGTAATTCTACGTGTTACTGGATCTATTATACCCATGGCAATCTTATCACACGATGTTTTATCTCGATTTGATTCTACAGAATCAGTAACATCATAGTTATAACTTTATATCAAGTGCCGACGGTTTGTTATAAAATGCTCCTT
>JARFJB010002511.1:167500-240000 GCA_036346205.1 Vesta saturnalis | reverse complement strand
TTCAAATACGCAGTTAAGTTGTGTATAATAATATTAATAAGAATGAAACTCTTAAAGGGATTACATAATCAGTTAATTACCATGTTGTTATACAAAAAGTGAATGTACGATTTCGTAACTGGATGTAAAGAATAATAAATTCCATACATATTTTACGTACATGTATATATTTGGACATTAGCTATCGTAAGCAAAATTGGCTTCAGGTGCAATGTAATAGCATGGGTGTTATAATTAAATCACTAGTTTTGAATAATTGTCTATCAAAATCTTCGTGTAAACCGACAGCAGCCAAATCTCGTTACAAATCTTCAGCACAAACATAACAATTACTGATCAGGTAAATGCTGTATTTTTAGCGAAATAAATTTCAAGTTGCAAGTTTTGGTGATTCATTCATACAAAAAAGATAAGATCAAATTACCCCAAGCGTTTAATCATTTTGAATAAGACATTTGTCAATTTTTATTTACCAGAGGATATATAGGGCCGATTCTGGAGCAGTTTAAGGTCACTCACCCTCTGGTGGTGAGAAATGAAGGTTTTTAGAGCTCTTCATAGTCAAACTTTTGGCGGGAAATTTTAATTTTTGGAGCTCTTGAAAGTCGAAATGTCAAGGTCAAAATTTAAACCTAAAAATAGAAATTGCAAGGTCATCATCGTAAACATCACAACAAATTCAAAGAGACATCTCGCTATAATCGCATGATGGAATCTATCGCTATAGTCTCTGTGAATAAGAAAGGTGGTGCACTTTATCTAAAATCTTATAAATCAGGTGGTGATGCATTATGCTAGAAACCGTTTCCAAAACACTGAGTAGATTACCTGAAAGACCGTTAGCAGATATTGATTTAAAACAACAAAAATGTTCCCTGATTCAGCGATATTTTTATGAGAAATAGCATGCCTAAATTACCATGGGAAGGTGTTTCTGGAATTATTAACTTAAATAGCCAAATCGGGCCAGGTACGCATTGGGTTTGGTACACAAAGCGAGGTAAAATGGTATGGTATTACGATAGTTTCGGTAATCTTTAACCACCAATCGAAGTGATTAACTACTTTCGGGGATGTAAAATTTATTATAATTACAACCAAAATCAAGAGTGTAACACTATCATTTGCGGACACCTATGCCTACAATGTTTATATAAATAATCAATACAACCTCAAATTTTCTCAGTTATGCCAATTAAGTTCATTCAGTTTAGAAGGTGTTGGTAACACAGTTAGCTACAACTTCTATCCACCGATAGAACTAGATTTGGGAAGCAAATACGTTATTGGATTGGTTGGAATTTACGGTTGCAACAGCATTAGAAACATTTATACAGGCAACGATTGATTTTATTTTAGAATAAATTCATCTCTCTCATTTCCATGTGATTAATATTTCACATGGTTCATATGAGTTAGATGAAATTCGTGATGATCCAAAATCTAAGATACCGACAGAAAATTTTATTATAGCAAACGAAAATACACTTAAATGTGAGATAAACAGTTCATTTGAGATTGATTTTACTAAAGAAGATAGCATTGGTCGCATCCTGAGTCTAAAATATTAGAACCAAATACTTTACATACGTCTGCGTTAGACATCCAAATACTTAAACACATTAATCTACACGTAGAGTGCAACATTATAAAAGGACATTATCGAAACGGGAAACCTGCAAGAGTATTGCATGAGATTGACATTTCAGTTCCTCCAGGTTATCGTATATATAAAACTCCTGGCAATACTCAGTATTTAGAAGTAAACACCGACATAATTAGTAATATAACAATTTACTTGACTATTCAAAAGGGTGAATTAATAGACTTTGGTGAAAATGAGCCCTTCACCGTACGACTAGAACTAAAAGAACATGGGTCTGAGAATTAATCAAGGACCAATTCCATCTTTCAAAAGTTCCTATAAAAGACATCATCCCTACAGTATGTCATTAATTAGTCATCAACCTTTATTGCGGTTAACATCTGCAGAAAAATACTTTTTAACGTCAATTTGTTTAAAAGTTCTCACCGACAATGGCCGAATCATTAAACGTTTTTCGAAGCTTACATTTTGATGATACTATAATTAAATCAGACATTCACCCTTATCTTCCGTATGCATCTTTTAAATGTGGACCTTTCCCAACTTCCAGTATGGAATTTCCCCAACTTTCTTTTGGAAGAAATTCGTTTTCAGTTAGGTGGTTAAAGAGTGGAAGTTTGCAGAAATCCAGGCATTACATTTACACTTAAGGGATATAATTTTTATATGGCAAGCAAGAGTAAAGCACTAAGCCATTTGAGGTGGTCACCAAAGAACTAAGCACCATTACTAGTAGAATTCGATGAGCAAAATAGAAAAAAATATTTTATAGTATGCATACCGTTGGACCACGTATTTGGAATAATGGAGGATTATCGTCAAGTAATCGTGAATATGCTTCAAGAGTTGCTTTTAATTCGATCTAGAAGCGATACAAACTGCTACTAAGGTGAATGTATAGTTTTGTATATAAATTTAAATTATGTATGTTTCCCGCCGGCATTTGCCGCTTAGTTGCGATCTTAAGTTTTACTTACGCTTATCAACAGCGAGTCAGTCATTTAAGATACTCAGTACTGACATGTATGTTATCTGGCATTTCCTGCTATTTTGTAATATTAAGTTGTATTTGGTCGTTAGATGCATTTTTGTATTATTTGCATTCTCTTTATTGAAAGAGTGTTACATTTTTGTATTTGACTATTTAAATTTAAGTTGTATTTGTGTTTCGTTTTGGTTCGGAAGTGTTTATTAAAAACTATATAAGCTATCGAAGTTTTATTATAATGAAACCAGCACCTACAAAAGGCGGGCTTCTCCATATTGAGGGGTCGGCATCCCACTACTCATTCTAGTGATTGTAACAATCTTACAAATTGGTCCATCGAGCACGGATATTATTTACTACAAGTTACAACAATTTCGGTCCATTTCGATTCTGCTTGGAAATTTCCAGCCGCAATTACAACAATAAAATCATCAGGTCCTTCGTTTTTAACCTACAGCATTAACGAGCGCAATAAGGCGCGCATTTTAACAGAACTACGTCCACAAGCGAGACGACACCTTCTTGCGTGCGAAAGCTTCAAGCATCTTGAGGGATCGGACAGCCACCTGCTCAGTGCAGAATTAGCGCCAAAGACGGCATCGGTGTACTATGGGTCCCGATATCAATGAAGCGCTCTCGCACAACAACGCATGCAGTAAGTGTTTTTTCTTTCCTTATCGTTTCCTTTGAATTTTATGCAACGGTTTTTTATATATAAAGTACGATATTGCGTTTTATTTTCTTACAAGTATAGCCTGCGTTTTGAACGTATTTATGTGTGTCTTGCTGGGTTGGCCGTTTTTGTAAAACGATTTATTATTGTATGTGACTTGGTCACCGTTCTTTAAACGTTCGAATTTAGTATTTGAAGTTAGTTGCATTGTTTTTGCGATTTACGATTAATATTTACAAATTTTCAAATTATTTATTACGCTTGTCCTGCTGTCCTTTATGGATTAAAATTATTTTAAGCGTAGGATTAAATTTCAATCGAATATTAAAGCCATACGAGGTGCGTTCAAATTGTCGCACATATTTAAGCATTCATTGTGCACCAAATAACAAATCAAATTGGTTTGAATTTGTGTTAACCTTATAATTTGCATCTAAATATTGTGTTACGAGTTTCAAATAGGCAACGTATTTAAACGTTTATTATACCAAATTAATTGGTTTGATTTATCTTAGCCTGATAAATATCTTGTTTATTTATTTTTGCCAATCATTTAAAATGGCTCCGAATAATGAGATTAAATTACTTCTGGTAAGCGTCAGAAGTATTCTTAAACAAAGCGAAGATTTTGATTCTTTATTGAACTCTATCGATGAAAGTGCTTCCGTCACGGATTTAAAAATGCTAAAAATCAAGCACGATTATTTCAAACCCTTGTTAGAAAAATATGAGGGAATAATTAATCAGCTCGTTGCCAGCGATGTACAACTGGACGACGTGCCAAGCCTTTCTGAATTTCGGGAGCAATATTTTTCCCTGTCAGTTATTGCAGAGGGACTATTAGAAAAACATGAAAATCAGTTTAAACCAATGCCTCATAGCAATCCGAACGATTCTATTGCTTCCTTCGCTTCAAACCGCAGAAGCGTAAAGGATAACGTCAAATTACCAACCATCGCCTTGCCTAGTTTCGATGGCAATTATCAAAACTTTCGTAGTTTTTTCGAAATTTTCGATGCATTAGTTGGTTCTAATGCCGATTTATCTCAAACGGAGAAATTTCTGTATTTGAAAAATTGTTTAAAGAGTTCAGCAGCTCACATGATAAATGAACTCAAATCGACTGAATCTAACTATGATGTAGCCATCCGTTTATTAAGACGCTACGATAATAGAAATTATTAATTTTCAGTCATTTCGATTCACTTTTCGAGTCCCCTAAATTAAATAGATTCAATTTAAGAGATTTTATGATAATCTCATCAAACACTTGCGAGCGGTCGAAAATGAAAACCTTACCGATGATGAATATAAAGACGCGGTTATCGCTTACATAGTGAAAATAAAATTGACTCTCGTACTTCGGCAGAATTTGCCAAAACTTTCCCAAGAGAATTCCATCAATTCAGGAAATATCTCAATTCCTATCAGATAAGTGTAACGTCATTGACGATACCAATAATAGCACTAAAACTACGAATTCCCTAAGAAAAACAATTCAAGGGATCATATACGTTAAGCCAAACGTCATATTCTTGCGCTATGTGCAAGGAGCAACATTTTCTAAATCGTTGTTCGTCCTTTTTAGCCTTGTTACCAAAGGTCGCTTTAATAAAGCGAAATCCTGAAACTTTGCTGTGTCTTCGCCACGGCAACAAATCGAAATGTACTTCTACATTTAACTGAACTTTTGCAACCAACGCCATAACTCCTTGTTATGCTTTAAAATGCAAGGACTCCTAACCAAAATGAAGCTCCATCGCGTCGATTCTCGAGCATCCCGCTCTGACTATTTCAGAAGGAGCAGGTGTCTCTTCGCCAGCTGGTACTTCAGCCAGTGCTGCAATTTGCAACCTTTCAAGAGCTTCAGAAGTCTTACTAGCCACCGCCCAAGTCAAGGTCAGCAGTGGCAACAAATCATTCACAATTCGCGGTTTATTAGACCCAGGTTCTCATCATAACCTGATTTCGGAGAATTTGCTCAAAAATTGAATTCTCCTTGCAAGCCCATCAACTTAATTTTGAGAGGAGTTAATGACGCCGTTTCGTCTTGCTCCAAATATCTTCTGTGAATTGCAATCCACTACCGGGCGTTTTAAATCAAATATCGATTGCTTAGTCGTACCTACTATCACTGACCAGCTCCTTCGAGTTCGGTTCAGCAGGGATCTTTTAGATATCCCATCGCATCTGCGTCTAGCGGACAGCTCTTACAATGAGCCGAGACATCGACATTTTACTTGGTTCTGCAATTTTCTATAAAATTCTTTACCAAAGGGTTTCATTGGGTACTACTTTACCTACCTTACAAGGCACATTGCTGGGTTGGGTCGTAGCAGGATCTTTACCAACCAACTCCAACTTCCGTGGTGCCTCGGCAATATCATGTCACACCACGACCGCGGCCAACAACGGATCTTGATTTACATCATTCTTTAACCAAGTTTTGGGACTTAGACAATCCTGTTCTAATTCCAAACTATCTTTACTCTCAATGAAGAGAGGTTTTTGAAACTTATTTCGCAATACAATCCGTCATGATGACACAGGTCATCTCATGGTCTCCATACCCTTTAATTCAAATTTAACTTTGTTAGGTGATTCAAGGCAAAGCGCTGAATCCTTCTTTAATTTGGGACGACTCAAAAATCTGATCTTCTCCGGGAGTATTCCAAGTTCATGGATGAATACGAATCCATGGGTCACATGACAAAATTTCTGAATCCGAGTCACGGCCCTGTTGAATCCTGCTTATCGAAACCATTAATGGTCCCATTGACATAGCGGATATCCCCCTCAATTTTTGCCGCATCACGCTGTTATCAAGCAGTCGTCCTTGACTACAAAGCTGCGTGTCGTTTTGACGCTAGCGCCAAATCTTCAACCAACGTTTCAGTCAACGATGCCCAAATTGTTGGACCTCAAGTTCAAGGTAACTTATTCGATATTTTACTTCGATTTCGAACCCATCCAGTCGCTCTTTGCGGTGACATTGCCAAAATGTATCGAATGATCAACATCGATCCATCTTGCCGCAAATTCCAACACATTCTTTGAGGATAATCCAGATAAACCTCTCGAAATTTACCGTTTGAATACGGTTACTTATGGTACTGCTTCAGCCAGTTATTTGGCTACTCGTTGTTTAGAGTACCTCGCTGAGTCACACAGATTCCTTTGGAAGCTTCCCAGGTCATTTCAATCATTTTTACATGGATGACCTACTATTCTCGACAGACTCTGTCGAAAATGCCTTCAAGTCAAGGAGAATATTTCTGCCATACTTTCTTCGGCAGGATTTACAATTCGTAAGTTTTTATCAAACATGCCGGAAGTCCTCGACCCGGCGAGCTCAGACGATGTTGAGTTATCTACTCTACCGATTGAAGAACGGTCAGATTCTAAAACTTTAGGTTTGCATTGGGACTCCTTGAATGACTCATTGTTTTGCAAAATTTATTTACCTGATGACGATTCAATTCTCACCAAGAGAAAAATGTTATCGGTCCTTGCAAAGGTTTTTGACCCATTGGGGTTTTTTTCGCCGCTTGTCGTCCAAGGCAAGTTGTTTATCCAAAAATTGTGGCAACTCGGTCTGGATTGGGATGACCCAGTTTCAGAGGATCTAATTTCCCAGTGGGTTCACTTCAAGGACCAACTGGTTCGTTTGAACGACATTCGCATTCCACGCTGGATTGCTACGTCGCGCGCTGACCTCGCTTTCTATAGGCTTCCTGCGGGTCTAAGGCCTCCTGTGTCGTTCACAAGTCCACTCTCGCATGCCCGCGTCGAGTTGCACGGATTTTGCGACAGCAGTTCAGTCGCGTATGGTTGCTGTTTTATGTGCGCTATGCCTCTGATGGCATACGCAGCAATCTATTATTTTCGAAATCTAAGGTCGCTCCTTTGCGCACCATAACAGTCCCTCGTTTAGAGCTGTGTGCGGCCGTATTGCTGGCACAGTGGTGTTTCAAAATTTTAAACTCCTTTTACATTATTTTTCATAATGTTTTTCTGTGGACTGATTCCAAGATCGTTCTAAGTTGGATCAATTCTACCCCAAACAAATACAAGGTTTTTGTTGCGAATCGTATCGCAGTTGTCCAAGAGTGTACCAACACTCAAGATTGGCATCACGTTGCCACCACTGACAATCGGATTTGATCTCGCGTGGAACTGATATTTCTAACCTAAGAGCTAGCCAGTTATGGTTCGAAGGCCCTGAGTTCTTATCTCAGAACGAGTCCCATTGGGACATTAAAGTATCATCGATTTCAACGAACCTACGGAAATCAAACAGAGTGCCTTGGTAAACGCTGCTTTAGCACAACCAAACAATCCGATCTTTGAAATATTCCTCCTTAGGAAAATTACAAAGTATTTTTTTCGTACGTCCTTAGGTTCGTACACAATTGTCGTAATTCCGACAAGTTAAAGGGTCCATTAAAGGTCAATGAACTTGAAAATTCATTAATAATCCTGACCAAGTTGTGTCAGCTTGAATCCTCGCTGAGGAAATTAAGGCCATAGAAAACAAACAAAATCTGAAGTCGTCTCATATCCAGTCTCTTAGTCCCTTTCTGGACCATCATGGGTGCCTCGCGTCGGAGGTAGATTAACATATTCAAATTTTGGATATGAAAAGAAACATCCTTTGATATTACCCAAGAACCATAAATTCACCGAACTCATAGTTCGGCATTTCAGAGAGCTCCTACATGGTGGCGCTCAACAGTTGCTCTACAATATAAGAGAGCGGTTTTGGCTCATTGGGCCTGTCTTATATTAAGAAGTATTGAGATCTTGCGTCCCGTGCTTCAAGGTCAATCAATTGTTGTGCACCCTTTGATGGGCAATTTGCCCGAAACACGTTTAAATGCGGTGTACCCTTTCCATAACGTCGGTCTGGATTACGCAGCGATAACCATAAAGGACAGGAGCACGAGGGATGCGCGGCTCAGCAAGTGTTATATTTGCGTTTTCGTGTGTATGGTCACCGCCATACATCTAGAGCTTGTGACGTCATTATCTACAGACGCCTTTTAAATACGTTGAAAAGATTTATAGCCCGTAGAGGTTTGTCTCGATGTATATCGAGTGACAATGCAACTAATTTCCGCGGTGCCAAGACGAAAATTGATAATTTATATGCTCTGTTGCATCGTAAGGATTCCCAGAATGAAATTGTTACTTATTTAACAAACCGCGGTATCCAATGGGAATTCAATAACCCGCGATCTCCCCACGAGGGCGGTTTGTGGGAAGGGGCGGTTAAATCCGTCAAGACGCACCTAAAGCGTGTTTTAGGGAACGCCAACCTAACGTTCGAGCATTTATATACGAATCTAACATTAATAGAGTCTGCTCTAAATTCAAGACCGTTGTCTAGAATATCCTCGGACTCTAACGATCTTAAACCGTTATCTCCTGGCCACTTCCTGATCGGTCGCTCTTTGAGCGCCATTCCTGAACCCGATCTTACTAGCGTTGTTGAAAATCGATTGCTCATTTATCAGCGCGCCCAGCAGTTGGTTCAGCACTTTTGGAGAAGATGGAGCAGAGAAGTAGTGCCTGACCTTCAGCGTCGGCAGAAATGGTTTCGGCATTTGCCGGACCTTTTGAAGATAAACAGCATCGTTCTTCTAAATGAGGACAATTTACACTTCAATGGGGCATCGAGGGTCATACAGCTTCACCATGGCCACGACGGCGTGCTACGAGCTGCCTCAATTCGGCTCACCAACGGCAATACAGTGCGTCGTTCAGTGCACCGTTTATGCGTACTGCCAACTTAGTGCAAAGTGCGTGGGTTTGTTTTATGCGCCATTTGTACATTTTAAGTTAGTTAACTTGTTGAAATCCAATTGACTTCAAGGCGGGCAGTGTATAGTTTTGTATATAAATTTAAATTATGTATGTTTCCCGCCGGCATTTGCCGCTTAGTTGCGATCTTAAGTTTTACTTGCGCTTATCAACAGCGAGTCAGTCATTTAAGATACTCCGTACTGACATGTATGTTATCTGGCATTTCCTGCTATTTTGTAATATTAAGTTGTATTTGGTCGTTAGATGCATTTTGCATTATTTGCATTCTCTTTATTGAAAGAGTGTTACATTTTTGTATTTGACTATTTAAATTTAAGTTGTATTTGTGTTTCGTTTTGGTTCGGAAGTGTTTATTAAAAACTATATAAGCTATCGAAGTTTTATTATAATGAAACCAGCACCTACAAAAGGCGGGCTTCTCCATATTGAGGGGTCGGCATCCCACTACTCATTCTAGTGATTGTAACAATCTTACAGTGAAGTTGGAGCAGAAATAACCTTAAATAAAATTCAATTCACTTAACACCTAGTGATGCTGCGAAACTTAACTTGTTTGAAGGAATCAATAAAAAATCTATTGTTACTGTTCCATTTCGTCAATAGGGACATGCTTTAAGACAAGTAACCTCAGACATATGGCCAATAAAAGCGTCAACGTAATTGGAAAACCCAGGTTGGACAATTCTTGCATTCCAACAAGGTAAGAGGTATTCAAAGTCAGCAAGGGCAGGAAATTTTGATACATTAACATCAGAAACCTTAAAGTAAATCTGAATTCTGAGGATTATCCATATGTAGCAATGCAAATGAACTTCAACGCATACCAATACATTCCTGCACGTCACAATTTATTGAAATTCCGATGTTATTAATATAGTGAAGATGATAAAGACGCGTTATTCAACTATTTCGAATTCAAATCATGTCCACTATTTGTAATGGACTGCTCTAAATAAAATGAATCCTTAAAAAACTCTACAGTAGACATCAAGTTGGAAATGGAATCTCTAACACCGTTCGATAGTGGTATCGTTGTATATGGTCTTATTCTCCATGACGCTATTGTGCAGTACAGCCCACTTACTGGAGAAGTCAAAAAATGATAATTCTTGTAATAGACACTCTGTATGCCTAATATGTAAATGTAAATGTTGTAATTATTCGTTTAGTTTTATTTCAGTCACTAACGATGAAATTAGTTGCTCAGAAACCAAAACTTCCAATTCAAAATCATGGCCTTGATGAGAAGTGTAGTACTCCAAAACTTGGTGATTTACTACCTAATAGTATACGTGGTGTTATAAGCGACCCCTCCAATGGTGGTAAAACAAACACAATGCTCAGTCTGGTTACTGAGAAAAATGGTTTGAAATTTAAACATGTGTATGTATATATTGAATCAAAACAAATATAAAACTTTTACAAGATATCTTACTTCCAATGAAGGATATAAGTTACTTTACGTTCAGCCATAATCACGATGTTATTGAACCTAATTGTGAAAAATCGAACTCTATCTTTATTTTCGATGATATCGCTTGTGAAAAGCAAGATAACATAAAAGCATACTTTTCTATGGGTACACAATGATACTGACTGTCTCTATTTGGGTCAAGATTGCAGTAAAATTCCAAAACAATTAATTCGTGATAACGCCAATCAATTGTATTATTTGAGCAAGACGAATTAAACCTAATACATGTGTATGAGGATGCTGTAAGTCCCAACATAAACATGAAATTGTCTGGGGACATGTCTTCAAAGTACTGGGCAGATAAGTTTGGTTTCATGGTCATAAGCAAAGATGCTGAAGTTAATAATAGTAGCTATAGGAAAGGGTTTGATAAATACACATATTACCTTAAACTGCGTTCAGTCTTAACAGCTATTGTTTAGTGCACACAGCTATCTGTTCAAGGTAAACTGGTACCTGTTCGGTGAACCAGTTATGCTACAAACGTTTAATGGATACGTAATACCCTGAACTGCTTTCAGTAGTTTAGTACTTACTGACCCCGTTTAGTTATTAACAGCTATCTGTCTAGTGTAAACAGCTATCTGTTCAATGTAAACTGGTACCTGTTCAGTGAACCAGTTATGCTACAAACGTTTAATGGATACATAATACCCTAAACTGCTTTCAGTAGTTTAGTAGAATTCAGGCTCGTAAAATAATACAGCAAAAGTACACCAGTATTAAAACTGCTCGCATTGACAATGAAAGGATATTTGAAAGTGATTATAAACCTCTAATTGGACCTCTAACTAAAATAGTAAATAAAATCAACCCTGACAAAAAAATTAAAATACCTAAAAAGGAGTGCGTTGACGTTAAACCTAAAAAACCATTCCTGTTCATATTTCAGAACAATGCATGCTATTACCCTACTAGCCCGCTAGATCAAGTTCAAAGGACTCCAGACTTCACTTGACCGTCATTAGGTGATTTAAGAAAGGGTACTACAGCCCACTAGCTCAGATTCCGTTTTTTTCAAAGAAATCCTACAGGTATTCGTACAACATCTTTCTTAGATACATCTGTCATAGGAGAGATTACTACTGAAGAAGAAGAATCTATTAGTATCACAAATGATTCTACTACCCATAATTAACCCATCTCGGAAGAATTTCTCGAGCAGTACACTGTATTACCTCGTATATATGTTGAACATATGACGGATTCTGAAGGTGCTATTAATCAAATTACAACTCGTCAACGAATTGCAGAAGTCTGTGAGAAAAAATTTTAAACGAAGGCGAAGAATGATTAAAGGTTTTTCTGACCTTTGGCAAGCAGATTTGACTGAGTTTAACACATATGCCAAACAAAATAAGGGTTATAAGTATATATTAGTGGTTATCGACTGTTTTTCGAAATACTTGTGAACTAAATGATTAAAAATGAAAACAGGTCAAGAAGTTTCCAAGGACATGGAAGTAATCTTCAAAAAAGGACGGAAACCTACCAATTTGCAGACAGATGCAGGAAAAGAATTCTACAATGAGCATTTTACTAAACTAAAGCAGCGTTAAGGGGTCAATGGTTACTCCACCTATAACACAAAGTAGGCTTCAATTGCAGAACGTGTTATCAGAACCAGTGCTCTACGTTTAGCCTACAAGGTAAACACAATTGGATTGGTATAATTGGTACTGTAACGATGGATTATAACAATCGTAAGCATATAACTACCGGAATAAAGCCCAAAAGATGTCGGTAATCATACAAAGCTAGAGGCTTACATAAAAATATTCGACAGGAATCGATATTCTGTGGGTGACTATTTAAGATTGTGAAAGTTCATCTTGCTAACGCCACGTACATGTTGTAAGACATGAAAGGAAAACCTGTGCTGGGAGGGTTTTATGAACATGAATTACAGAAAAGAAAGTATTCCGATGTGTATCTTCTAGAAAAGTGATTCGTTCCAAGCATAATAAGTTATTCGTATAGTCGTGGGGATTGGATGAATGACCATGGATCAATAAAGACGATATTGTTTTATAATTAGACATTTAACTTATAATTCGTGAAATAAATTACTTACATAGCTATAGGAATAGCTTATATCAAAGGATTTAGTCTTTCTTAGATGAAATAAAACAGAATAATAATTGTATTTTATTTTAGTTCACTAAATATTATATAAAAATGTTTTTCTAAAATTTCGTTATCTTATATAGTAAACCTATTGTACTTCTGTAATCATTCAAATTACTGGATGGCGATATTCCCGAATCTGGACCACATGTCCATCCCAAGCAGAAATTTGAATTTCTTTGACATTTATTGATGTTTTTTAGTGTTCAGTAATACATTTTGTGTTACTTCTCGTTTTTCCACGGTTGAAACTTGTAGTTAATGTTTTGTTCTAATAATATTTTAATCAAAATTTCACTTGTAGTTAGTATAATATGCTGCTTTCTCAATACATTCAGTTATAATAAACAGTGTCCTTACTACTAATATAAGACCGATCCTAACTCAAAAACTCACTAGACTTGACATAGTCACTAGATTTGCAGGGTTACCTTGGGTGTCAGATCATAGCTGGTTCGCGTCCTTGCTGAAAGGCGGTATGTATAAAATTATGACCTATCAGTAGAATTTTAATAGATTTTAACTACTTAATAATCTAAAGTTTACAGTATACCTTATTTTAGAAAAATTGTTATTTATTTATTCTTGTGAACTGTTGTAATATTGCTTACCCTAGTTTGTAAATTTGTAAAATAAGTCATCAAAACTTCAAAGTTTATTAGAATTTGTGAAGTGGTGTAATCGTATTCTTTAAACAAATATTACCTATGTGTTTGGAATATGTAAAAATGAAAATTAAATAAAGATGCTCAATCGGAAGTTTTTATATTAATAGCAGCTCCATATAGGAAAAAAAACCTGAAGTGATGCTAGCTTTAACATAACATTTATGAAAAGGATAATGGATATCTTTTATAACAGAAATATATATCACGTATGCGTTCATACAGGAGTGAAGCAGTACAACACAATAATTAGATTATATATATATATATAATATATATATATATATATATATGATTAGTGAATTGATAATGGTAATTAGAAGTACTAAAAGTCACGCGTGATAAAAAGAGCAAGAAAATCAGTTATTAGTTTCCCATTGTATTCCTGCCATAAAAATGAAGTAAACATAACGGAAATGATTCAAAATCGTATGCAAATGTGTGTTATGTGTGTTGCATATGTGCAGGACTTAAATTGCTTTCCATTTTAAACATTTAATGTAAAAAAGTGTTAAATTCATAATTTGAAGATGTTAACTTTCAATACAAAGTGCAGGAACTTTTCTTACCAGTCATTGTTTAATAAAAGTTTAAATCAGCAACGTAAATATTAATTATTTGTATTGTTTAATGTAAAATCTCTACATTAATGAATTAAATTACTTCAAGGGAAAGGAATGTGTGTAGTCAGCAGTCTACAAGATATCATAACTATGACCGTTTTTAAAATACTATATAAACCGTATATTTCATTATCATTTCACAGGTTTTACTCCTTTATCATTACTATATTACTTATCATATTTTCTTATAATTTTGGTGCATCTATTAATTAACACTTAAAAATATCCCTGAAGTAATTTGTTAACGTTATTTTGTCTGCACCGCGTATTATGATTTACAAACATTGAAATTATAGAAAAATATAACGTTTAATTTATTACTAGTAATATTCCACTATTCAGAAATTGCATTTAATTATATTAGTCAATGTCGATGTCTAAGGTAGTTGTTTAGTGTAATTCTAGTTTGTAGTGTTGGAGTAAGCAGTTTTATAATTTTTACTATGTTTAAATAGACAAATACTAAAATTTTTCAGCTTCACATCTTGTGTTTAAGTTAGGCAGATTTTGTTTACTCATGATGTACTTTAAATGTGAAAGAGGAAAGAAAATGATCATAGGTAGTTAAACTATATATATATATATATATATATATATATATATATATATATATATATATATATATATATATATATATATATATATATATATATATATATATACATTGAACGAGCGATCATTTTATATAGATGCACTTTTCATTATTCCTAGTCAAACAATGAGAAATTCACTTTAATCATTTGTCACGAGTTTCTAATAATTAATGAATACAACAAATCATACAAATTATGTAATGTAACAAATGTGAACACGTAAAAATTATAACGTAAGAATTATGGTGTGTTAATTGTAATGTAGTGCTGACTAATGTATGATAACTTTTAGGTACACCGACGAAAGAACGTAATCAACTTTTAATTCTAAATATAATGCTGAATAAGATATAAAATGTCATTGAACGAAAAACCTTTTAATATTCGTATAAAATGAGTTTCTGATCTTGCATTTAAATTAGGCAAGTTTTTTTTTTAATTATGATGTACTTTTCATTATTAAAGTCAAACAACACAAATATTCAGTTTAAGTGTGCAAGAGCGAAATAAAACGAATATAGAATAGTTAAACTATATACAAGGTGCGGCATTAGTGCGTCGAAGTACGATATATATGTTATTAAAGGAGATATCAAAAAAGTTATTTAAAAAAAATATAGGCAACTTCAAACTCACATTACAAAATTATTTTCGTATTTACATGTTACCAGGGTGAAACATACATACTTTTTTTTAAATGGGACACTATATATTATTTCAAATTTAGATTAAGCTCATCTCCACCATACTTCCAATATAGGGTTTCATTACGTTATACAGGGTATTTCAAAAGTTATGGTCAATTGTACACGAAAATCAATCTCATTTCAATGCCCTGTATACCCTATTGCACCAATTGAATATAGAGCGAGCCAAAACTCGAACACATGATTTTGTCAGTTTTTTCTAATGAATCACGCTGTATTTTATTTTAAAAGGTGAACATCCACTTTATGTTCTTTCATTTTCATTAAGCACTCCCTATAGCTAAAATCGTTAATATCTGAGATATTTTCAGTTTAATAACAGAAGAGATTTTTTAGCAATTTCTGTTATAACAAGTTAGTCGTGAATAAATGACACCTAGATATTATTCAGTAGGTAATAATTAGTAGCTTGTCATTTAACAAACTTCTTTGAGATTGTGTAGTGTTTATTAATTTGTAAACACTTAAATACTGTTTGAAATGCACTTTCCTGTTGAGGAATTAATAGACATGATATGGGTACTGGGAGAATGTGTGAAAAATTGTTTATTAGCACAAAGAATTTACAAAGACAACCCGAGAAAATAGCGTTGGAGAGGTTAGTAGATCGTTTTAATCGTACGGGTTCAGTAGTTTATGAAAAAAAGGAAAGGACAAAACCTGTACTTAACGAGGAAAATGAATTGAACGTAATGCTTGAAGTTACGCATAATCCACATGTTAGTACACGTGAAATCTCGCGTCAGCATGGTATTAGTGACAGGTCCGTCCGAAGAATACTGCTTAGAAACAAGATGTATCCATACCATGTCCAGCTGCATCAAGAGTTACTCGAAGATGATTATCCCAGAAGGGTTGCTTTTTGTGAATGGGCACAATCAGGCGGACTTCTTTGATTTTGTCCTCTTTGGAGACGAGCCCACGGTTCATAAAAATGGAACTGTAAATAGACACAATTTCCATTATTATTCGACAAGCAATCCTCATCTTACAGCAACTCATAACCAAACTAGGTAGGCTTTGAATGCTTAGGGTGGTATAGTTGGAGATCACGTAATTGGACCACATTTTTTCGATGGAACAATGAATGGTCAGATTTACTTGAACTTTTTAGAAAATAATTTACCATTACTGTTGGCAAACGTTCCTCTTAACGTTTGTCAAAGAATGTGGTTGTTACACAATGGAGCTCCGGTACATCACACTAGATTAATTCATAATCATCTTAATACCCATTTTCCTGGAAGATGGGTGGGAAGAGGAGGACCCATTGCATGGCCAGCTCGTTCACTAGAGTTAAGTAAACTTGACTTCTTCAAGTGGGGTTACGTGAAAAATCGTGTGTATCAAATACCTCCAACCACACAAGATGATATGAAGAATAGAACACAAGAAGCATTCCAGAGCATTAATGTAGAAACGTTAAGAAACGTCAGTCGAGAATGTGAAGATCGACTCCAATGCTGTATTGATATTTTCGGTGGACATTTATTCTGAAATTAATTAATTTTATAAGAAATTTGTTTTAATAACCGATGTTTTTTGAATTTTTTATAATAATTTGTCACACTTTTATTTGTTCACGGCTAATTGGTTATTACAGAAATAAAAAAAAATCTTTCTGTTATTAAATTGGAAATACCTTAGAAATTAACAATTTTAGCTATAGGGAGCGCTTAATAAAAATGAAAGAACATTAAGTGTATTTTCACTTTTTAAAATAAAATACAGGGTGATTCATTTGAAAAATTTTACAAAATCATGTGTTCGGGTTTTGGCTCGCTCTATATTCAATTGGTGCAATAATAAAGAAATAGCACTTTTTCGTAACACTTTACCAATGTCAAAAAGTTATGCCTGGAAAAAATTATTGTTAGGTTGTTCTGTCTAGGGTATACAGGACGTTGCAATGAGAATGATTTTCGTGTACAATTGACCATAACTTTTGAAATACCCTGTATAACGTAATGAAACCCTATATTGTAAGTATGGGGGAGATGAGCTTAATCTAAATTTGAAATGATATATAGGGTGTCCCATTTAAAAAAAAAGTATGTTTGTTTCACCCTGCTAATATGTAACACCCTGCAAACAAGAAAAGAAGTTTATAATGTAAAGTTGCCTATAATTTCTTTAAACTACTTTTTTTGATATCTCTTTTACTAACGGATATATCGTACTTCGACGCATTAATGCCGCACCCCGTATATTAACTTAATCTACTCGCGTCTAGTGAATTCGTGTGAAACAGATACTCGGTGTGCGAGTGAGAAAGTATTCGATAGATTCAACGCGCGCCGTTTAGCGATTCATTTTTATTTATATAGATGCACTTTTCATTATTCCAAGTCCAACAACAAAAACACACTTTAATCATTGTCACGAGTTTCTAATAATTAGATAATTATACAAGTTATGTAATTCAACAAGAGTGAATATGTAAAAATTATAACGTAAAAATTATGGTGTGATAATTCCAATGTACTGACTAATGTAAGATAAAGAGCTAAATATAGACTGTTTGCATTCAAACCTGTGTACAATGCTTTCAAAGCGAAATGACTGCTTACATTATCCTGTAATTCTTAATGCAGTTTAGTATTCCTGCTTGTTTATTCCCAAAATCAGTAAATTTTAAAAACGTGAATGCTTTTACAAATTGTGTATGTTTTAGTTTCTTATCGTAAGTAGAAAAAAAGTAGTTTGCTAGAAATTTGAATCTCAGTTTAGTGGGCTAGTTTTAATATTTTTTGATACAATAAAACATGCAATAGATAAATTGTCACTTATAAAACGCTATCACGTTTTCAAGAAATTTTAATTTTAATTTGGGGGTAGGTTAATTTAAAAATTCAAGAGCGCGTCATTCTTAGGACTTCACTTTCTCCCTCCCACACCCCCTCTATACCCTGCGCAGAAGGAAGTCCTAGTCGAGTCATGTTTTATCTCTTTTCATTATTAAGGACGTATGTCTTTTAACTACTCTTCCTGACGTCCTACATGTAGACATACATCACTTTTCTTCAATTAATATAGTTCAATCGCACGTTAATTACTTATGCAACACTACTTGCACTTTTGTATATCATTCTACATTCCTTTTATTTAAAGTTAAACATGAAATTACACATCGTACATAACTTTATTGATAATAAATTTTAAAATTACAAGCTTTTTTTATGTTACAAGCTTGAATCACACTTAAATATAAATATAAACCATGTTAAAATTATTTATTTACTTATTTTTAAAGAGTCTTTTACATAACTAAATCGAGATCACAAAAAAAAAAATCATAAATTAATATTAGTATTTCTTTATTTAGTAGATGCTATACATTAGGTAAGCATGACGATAACCCAATATTTCCATTAAGCATATCTCGAGATCACACACATTTTTAAAGAGTTTGTAATAGGTGATTTGGTTTAACCCTGCTAATTCCATGTTTAACAATCACAAGTTGCTAACTGACTGACTGACTGATCTCAACACACCTCGCTACGGTTTATATACGAAAAATGTGTCTTTGACTTGAGTAACTCTCACAATATGTTAAACACCCACCTTGTCCTAATTTTGGTTTATTATTTCACCTTCACTCAATTTAGTCAATATAAGTACCATTTGACCTTGGTCTACTATCATACACAACAATAATCGGTCATTCTACTTGTTTCCACGAACCGATTCTATTTTTATATTTCTAAGAATTGTAATATGATACCCCTGCAGGGCAATAACCTTTGACCTTGAAAACTCTATTATTAGACTTCTAAGAATTGAAATATAACGATGATGACCTTATAATTTCTATTTTTAGCTTTAAATGTTGACCTTGTCATTTCAACCATGAAGAGCTCCAAAGATTTAAATTTCCCGCAAAAAGTTTGACCTTGAAAAGCTCTAAAAGCTTCCATTTCTCACCACCAGACGGTTAGTGACCTTGACTTGGTGTAGAACCGGCCCTGTACTATCCACTCAGAGCAGAATTGCGGAAACACAATTATTATACAATAACTTGATTATTCCATCATTTATGAAATCAATCTCAAGCAATCAATCAGCTCAACTCCAAACAAATCGATTAATCAAACCAATCAGCCAAATCAACCTCGATCAAATAACTTAATCAGGTCAATCGGTTAAACCAAATATATAAACAGATGTTTAATTATACCACAATTTGAATGTTGAAGTGAAATCGACTTCTACCAAAACAACGTGGTTATTTCCAGTAATAAAAAGACAAATCCAGCGACTTGAGCAGTGCCGTTTATGACGGCTGTTAAAATTATTTTTCACAATGTGTTGCATAGTATTTTTAAGATGGTCATTATCGGAGACACCCCCTTCAAAGAGACCTTAGATTTATAAACAAATCTAAACGCTAGAAGACGTTACTGAAAATGGAAAAAATGATAATTAAAATATTTTACATACAAGATCTGCGTTATCGGAAACGCCTCAGTCAAAAAGGACTTTAGATTAATAAACAAGCCCGAACCTCATAAGTTGTTATTGAAAATAGAAAAATGCGTGGGGGTAAATAGGTAAGCCGACTTTCGTTTCTAATTTTGATAAAACACCAGCGACTTGGCTTTGAAACAAACAAATATCAGGGCCTTAGCTATCGCAAACCACAATTAGTTAGTTAGTTAGAAGTGTGATGTAACTGATTAAATACATTGCGTAAGGCGTTATAATTAAAATATTTTATATACAAGATGAGCCTTATCGAAAACAAATCTGTCAAAAAGGGTCTTAGATTTATAAACAAGCCTGAACGAGCTAAGTCGCTATTGAAAATGGAAAAAATGTCGGAGGGCAAATAAGCAAGCTAACTTTCAATTCCTTGGTGAATGTTATCTGTAATAGAAATTGATTGTGCTCGTCTCTCTCGTTTCTCGTGCCTCTCTCTCACGCCTCTCTCACGTCTTTCTCTCTTTCTCTAACGCCTCTCTCGTCTCTCATCTGGCTCATCTCTCTCCTCTCCCTCGAGTATCTCCTCTCTCTCATCTCACTCATCTCGCTCGTCTCTCTCCGTTTAGGTTATGTAAATACACGCGCGCGAGCATTGGCCTAACCTAAATTTGGTTTAATTGATTCACTTGATTAATGGATTTGTTTGGGGTTGAACTGATTGATAGCTTGAGATTGATACGGTAAATGATGGAATAATCAAGGTATTTTATAATACCAGTTTTTCCGCAATTCTGCTCTGGTAAATAAAAATTGATAAATGTCTTACTCAAAATGATCAAATGCTTGGATCAATTTGACCTTACCTTCTTTGTATGAATGAATCAACAAAACCTGCAAC
This sequence comes from Vesta saturnalis, assembly GCA_036346205.1. NCBI lineage: Eukaryota > Metazoa > Arthropoda > Insecta > Coleoptera > Lampyridae > Vesta > Vesta saturnalis. The sequence continues at coordinate 219,395 of JARFJB010002511.1, read as the reverse complement.
TTGAAGTTTATTTCGCTAAAAATTCAGCAATTACCTTATCATTAATTGTTATTCTTGTACTGAAGATATATAACCGGTTTTGGCTGCTGACGGTTTACAGGAAGATATTGATAGACAATTATTCTAAACTAGTGATTTAATTATAACATCTTACGCAATTACATTGCATCTTTAGCTAATTTTGCTTACGATAGCTAATGTCCAGATATATACTTGTACGTAAAATATGTATGGAATTTATTATTATTTATATCCAGTTACGAAGTCATACATTCTCTTTTTATATCACAACTAGGTAATTAACTGATTATGTAATCCCCATTAACAGTTTCATTATTATTACACATAATTTAACAGCGTATTTAAAATTAATTGTATATTTTGTCTTTTTCTTGATTATCTTTTTAATATCAAAAATGAGTCCATTATTTCTTTCAAACATCTTCTAAATTGAGCTGTTGAATAATAACCTGAATCAAAAAGAGCATTTTGAATCGAAAAATTGCTTTTACAATCTGGAAGAAGGATCAAATACTTAGCGATTTAAAATTGAAATGAGATGTAATTAAAAAAGTTATAACATTCAATCTAATTACAGGACTTAAAACATTGTATTTGTATTTCACACACAGCACACCTTTTTACGTAACAATATAATTAGTCAGTTTTCACCAGATACGTTAGAGCTATTTGAATAGTGAAAGATTATCATTGTGGTTACATAACCAGGAACTTCAGAAAATATTGGCGGTAGAGGGCGACTTTTTTACATCGTTAGATGATTAGTAGGTTTTTCCCAACACGGTAGTGTAAAACACAGAAGTGAATGTGCTGTGAGTACATAGGTAACAGAAAACCAGCAATTATTCACTCGTCTGTCAATCTATCGGAAAGTTCTTTCAATACAGCACTGGTAAGTTACTGTTTCTGGCTTTAACTCGTATGTTATTCATTTACTTTATTTAATTTCCTGTACAGGTTTTGATGTTATGCTATAACTACAGATATGGATTTATCTGCTCTAAATTTATCAACATGTTTTAAACCATTCAAAAACATTAAGTATTTGAAGATCGGAGTCGAATACAGAATACTCGTTCTTGGTGTAATATCGACAAAGTATGGTGAAGAGGTCATTGTGGAACTGGAGCAGTTTAAGTGCGTGTTACCGGAACATTTCCACAAGTATTTCAAAGCCGAGGACCAACGAACAGCTAAAGGTTGAAGATGTTTCAATACGATCTTTAGGACCAGTAGGGAAAAGTACTAATTAAAAAAAAACGTTTTTATAATTGTTATGTTATGTAGTGATTAGATTGACTTAATAAATAAAATTATTTTGACTCGCACTAAAAAATCTCTTATTATCGATAATCGAACTCTATTACAGAAACATTATTTCAAATTTTCCGCCTCAACGATTGTAGCACCCTGCATGTACGTTTAAAAATATAGAGCTAGGTAAAGCCACGATCAACCTCTATTACAGAAAACATCCACTAGTCCATGCATCACTAGATGGAGCCACAAACAAATTCAAATTTCGAGCCAAGGGGGCCACGACAGGAGGGCACAAACCCTGACACAAGTTCCTATACCTGTCTTATAAGTTAGTATTAGGGGCCCCTTGTTAGAATACTATTTGCAACCATGGGGGGCACGGCAAGGGGGCGCAAACCCTAACACAAGTTCCTGTACTTGTCTTATGAGATAACATTAGGGTCCCTTTATTAGAATACTATTTCGAGCCATGGTGGCCACCACAAGGGGAGCGAAGGGCCGAGAACAAGTTCCCATACCTATCTTACAAGTTAGCATTAGGGCGCCCTTATTATTAGAACACCATTTTAAAATTTCCCGCCGTAACCAATCAGAATGCAGAGCATTAGGCCTGCAATCAGAGCACAGAGGCTGGGTGGGGGCTAAGGTCCAATCAGAATCCAAAGGGGACACGGTCTACCATTAGGTCTTCCAATCAGAACGATCGGCATGGGGCTGTATGCGCGCGCACGACCAGTCAGTTGATAGTGAGCGTGGTCTAGCCTTAGAACCACCAATCAGAACACTGTATGTGTGCCCATTTGCCTACCTTCCGAGGGTTGACTGGCTCTTAATACTGTCAAAAGGACCCCAATTACGGGTAAGCACCCTACATACGTGATCAAGGTGTTGAAAATGGCGCCGGAAAAGAAGGCGGTAAAAAGGGGCGGGAAATGGGCATCCCCAAGTGGGCGTGGACTATATCTAATTATCGGGGGTTTCCCGTGACGTCACAAAATGAAAATAGCGACCAAGGTGTCTCCATTCTACTTATGGGTAACAATTTATTATCTATAAGAATCCGGTATTTTTGGTGATAATTAGAGAACACATTTTTTCAATTTTTTGTTGATTAGATACATTTCTTAAAGGCTTAAGATATTCTGTCTGATGGATTTTTGGTACAATTAAACCTGTTAAACCCTTGTTTTCAATTGAATCACAATTTTGACAGTATCGGTCATACCAGGTATTCGTTTATGAGTAGATTCAATTATCTTCATTAACATGTGTAAACAAAGAAGTATTTTCTGTCAAAAAATCTAGTTTCCAGTCGAATCCATGTATGTGGAATATTTTGATGGAATCAACGATTAATCATACTGTACATCTGTCAATCCGAAGCCATCTACAATATACAATTTCATACTAAAACAATATTAGTATGTGGTCGTGAGGTCTCATTTTAATATATAAGAGAGTCTATGATTTGACTTAGATACTTAGTTTTAAAGTAGGCACTTATAGCAACATTTATTAATTAATTCATATATCACTAATATTTTTTTTAGTTTGTCACAAAAAAAATTGTAATATACAGATGGTAATGTGATGCTGGTTATGGTGGCGGAGGGGTTAATACGATCTTTTCTTTCGACGGCAACAACCGAAAATTGGAAATCAATTCCATTCAAATTTGACAAAAATGTTTCACACCAAAATATCTAGATTCCAGCGACTTTGTTGGTAATAGGGGGGACGGGAGGGGGAAGGAGCAGGAGTAATATGGTTGCAGTTACCATGGCGCTTTCATAGAAAACGGATAAGGTGTAAACATTGAAAGGGTCGTTATTTAACAAATCGTGTTATTTTTGAAGAAAATGAAGAGATTTTAGACAAGGTTAATTTTAATTGAAACATAGTAAAGTACCCTAATTTTATTAATAAATAAGTACTAAATTGATAATAAATTTTTATTACGATTGAAAACAATATATATTTAAGATGTCTCGGGAAACACTTTAAGGTGGTCGATAAACCTTTAAGTAAACGCAATTCACTTGGGAATAAACTGATTAATAAGCGTTTTCCAAATAAAAAAGTATAGATCAAATTCAATTAGTACATTTACCTATAGAGTTTTTAAAAGATATATGCCCAGAACTTGAATGTTTTTTACATATACTAGAAATGTCATTTAATTTCGAAATTAAAACGTTGAATTTATTTTCTATATTAAACGTTTGGCCCAAATTGCAATATTAAGGAAAAATCCCTAAAAGACAGTTCATTTTGGAAGTTACTCTATGTTATTAATTATTCGGGAACTTGTTATCCATAGAGATATTTGTCTTATTTTCTCGTGACAATGTTTGGAGCGGGTTGTAAATAAATCATTCTTAATTTTAGAATCAACTTAAAAGATTAGTGGAATGTGCCTGTTTACTTACATTCCATTGTTTAAACTTTTAATACTACTGCAATAGAACTACTTAAAGCTACAATCTTCATCACAATTTAAAGATTTATATTTGGTTTCGTTTCTTTCGAACAGAAGGCGGTTGTGGCTGAGAATTTGGCCAGCCGAGTACTTGCAAGTGAATGTCTCCGTGAGAACAACCACATTGAAGCTCCGACCCTTACTGGTGCCCTAGTTTAGGATTAGTTTTTATTAAATAGCTATGAAATACCTTTCATATGCTGCACGAAAGTAAATTTATAATATCCACTTAGTGATTATTCTCGTTTTCACATCGGATCGGACAAGCGTTCACAAGTAGTGGGCTACAGGTATACTGTTGACTAAGATATATTAGAGTGCCTTTATTGGGCCTGTGGTCTACAGTTTCCATTCATAAAGTATCTCGCGTTGGCACACAATTAATTAAGCTGCCATCGAAGCTTATGTGTCTTAAAGGCGCCTAGTCTTACTCTCAGTAGTTAGAATGTACTCGGATTTACTAGACTTTTACGTAAAACAAATACTTATAGTACATTGTTTACTAATAAGCTCAATTAAAGCATTCATCTCGTAAAACTTGATGGCACTAGTGGTTCAATTAACACAGCAAAGTTCCTAAGTTGAACCGCTAATGAGCGCTTTCGTATTATAAAAATTAACGGAACGAGGTTTTTTATATATACTGAGGACAGTGTCAGTTGGAGCGCTATCAATATATTTGTTTCATTTTAACGAGCGGGTAACTCGTTTCTAAAACTTTTGCATTAATTGAGTAGCCTGCGGCGTTTTCGGTCTTACTCGCTACAACCACCTACATTTATTTAAAAGGTCGTTGATAACATTGTTATGCTATTTCAGATTCCAGCTTGATACAGGGAATATCAGGGGAAGCTAGCGTAAAACAGAGTTCACAAGTCTCTTCGCTGACACAGATAAACTGGTGCCACAGAACAATTTCCGTCTCTTAATCACACTGCATTCCCTTACAAAATTCCCTAGAGGAATGCATCTCCGTTGAGAATAGATACCGAATAAATGTTTACCGAATTTGCAATGTCTCGCTTCAGAATAAGCATTAACACGGGCACCTTATTAGCAGAATGTCATACCTAGTATCAATTAAATTGGCCAGTTATGCTGTATAAAAGGGTTTGATGAAATATAATTTAGGGGCATTTAAAACGTGCGTGGCATTGGCACACACACACACATTGCTACTTAGGTGAACCGTAAGTAAGCATGCGGTCCGGTTCAGCTTGCTGGAAACATTTTAAAGCTTTTTATACACCCATAGTCAAATAATTTTCTCCCACTCTCCATACCACTATTTATCACTTGTATTAAGTTTACTGCAGGGGTGAATAGAGATTGAGTTATTTATCTGGTAACGATAAGAGTATAGATGATAGTTACAACACAATATGCTAAAGGAAGTGTCAAGATTGTTGCATTGTTGCTTTAGTCCCTTATAATAGATGCAGCACTTTAACGGTAAATTGTAGTTCAGAAACGGGTAAGATGACACATTTGGATTTTGTGGAATGAGAACCCGTTTACCGGCCAACGGGCTCACGCTCTCATCAATTCTCGCTGCGGCGTGTTCTATCACAGTGCCATCTCCAGACAACAGTCAGCATTACACCACAAAAACACCCCAATATGTAGCTTTTAAATTAATGATCCTCGCAATTGCTTCCTGCCTGTCCGGCTTTTTTATGTAGACTAATATTCAGCATCGCTGTTATTTGTTTTGAAATTTAGGTTCAGCGGCAAGGCCTGTGACGATAAAATACCGCCAATATATCGACTGCCTGTTAGTGACCACATCATTTACTCGTTTGCTGACTGTCGCTTTTTCTCTACAGTACGCGTTACTCCCTCGCGATAGCTTTAAATCAATTTAGGAAATAGCACCAGCAAAGGGATCGGTTTCCTCACTGTAAATTACACAAGAGACAATCGATATGGGGTACTTAAAGTGTAACCTAAAGAAAGGAACTGTGGTCTCTTTGAGATAGACCGTGTCAAATAGACTTACATACTTAAGAGTCGCAATTGATTACCGCTTTCCATTGCCATTTAGTAGGCAGCTCTTGAGAGCATTTCGTATATATTCTATATGAAAATTGCCCGTAATTATTTTCCGATTTCTGGCCAATTTGGTAGTAGCTCCCATTTCATACCCATAAGTCCTGTACGAGACTCAGTTTATCAAAAATGCGGAATTAGCTCTAAAACACTTCATAATTCCACTTTGATGTAATAGTTAATCTTGTCGTGAGACCGTCACACACAGAATAGGTTGATTAATGATTAAAGAAAAGAGTGATAGATTTACAAATGAGTAAATAAGTATCTAACTGTATATGTATGTAGTAAATAAATATCATACGCTGTCACATGTGTATTTTTCATTCCGAGTAACTATTAGGCAACCGCCCTTACAATCTAGTACAGTCGCATGCATTTGACGGATGTTTATGACCGGTCCTTCGTGCATGTTGGAGAAGTCACATGTTCATCAAGGCCAGTAATTGATGACAGTGGGCAGGAAATGACATGCGCTTGTAGGTGATACATCACAGGCACGCGTGTGCAGTAGGCGTATGCATATTCATGCGGCTCAAGTGGCGGATGTGAGTCTCAGGTGCCGTACACCACCCGCCAGTCAATGCAATGACACGCCGTGGTGATTGATCACCTCTATTTAGCCAAATCCGATTGCCATATCCGGCTGAATCTCATTACTACGTCAAACCAAGATGCTACTTGAGTTTATGTATGAGCAATAGGCCTCCAGGTCTGCCCCGCCTGTTGCTATAATTTATTAATAGCCTAATAAAAGTACGCTTTGGCAGCCAGTTGTGCCCGATCGCGCTCGACTACCCCGCTCTTTAATACGACACTCGAAGAAAGTCGCCTTCATTACCGCCGCACAAAAACAGCTTGGAAGTCTAAAATTGCTGCTGAATAATTACATTTAAGACTGCTCAAAACAAACAGATGTTCGGTGTTGCTGCTACTCTTTACTCAACGAAGTTTACTTTTTAAACTATTATTACGGTTAAACTAATTTTTAGTATTTCTCTATTTCTAATTTTGTTACGGCACCTCTGCTGCAATTCCGCTTTAGCTTAACTTTTGCACAGAAGCATTTATGTACAGACTCGGGAACAATTAAAAACCCGCATTATTAATTGCGAGTTGAAGACTCCATGATGATGGAATGTGCATGTGGAATTTTCGGTTCGTTGAATCAAGAATGTAGGAAACGCTTAATTCGACAAATGTTATGTGTCGGATCGAAGCGAGAATGCATTTTTCTAGTACCACGTATAACTAAAATCAGTAAGCCCTTCCATGGATCAGGATCCTAATGACCTTTTTGATCGTTAAAAACTAAGGAGTGTCCGTCCCTCTTGCAATTTTTACACAAACAGCTTTCTGATCTGCTACAAGTATTTTATTATATCTCTTAATTCCATAACTCAAATATCAGTAACGTACTTTTAACTGTCTTTTGCCTTTAGGAAAACTTTACTTCGTAACGGTGAAATTGAGAATTTTCAAAACCATAATGAAAATAAATACAATTCAAGATTTTTTACAAATCTCTTAAGATTGCGTTTAATGAATAATATTTATCTAGAATTCTAAACTACGTAGAAAATTTGTATATCTAAATCGAAGGCTAAGTTTAAAGCTTTTCACGTTTATTAAATACCACAGTGGGGTTACCTGCCCAACTTCCGTTTACGAAGTAAATGTCATTATACAAGCGCGTTTGACACATACAAAATTTAGTTCTATTGTATAAGGCAGCTATTGTGCTCATGTATATAGTATCGAGATGACTTCTGCTTTATGGAACGGTTAACTAAAAAATAATCAAATAAAAAATATCAATCAAAAAACTTAATAAGCAACTACACTAAAGGTTAAAAGGTAATGCAACTAAGAAAGTTTCTTAAATTCTGAGTAAATTCGTGTGCCATTTTATTTTTTATACACGATTTTTACTACTATCTTAAATTTAAAACTCAAAAAGGATCCTACCTGACAAAAGTTGTATATAAAATTTCGTACGAACACGCACAGGCGAATCGCGAAATCACAAGCGAATAACTGTACCGCCACCGACCAAATGCGGCCGAAGTCCGCTGCCGCTCATCCGCGTGCTGCTAAAGTAAGCGCGCGCTATAGCACACCCCTCAACCCCCAATTCCTGTTGCTTCTAGCGTTGGTAGCCATCCGCCTGTCGCGGAATACGTACTCTGATTATAAAGTGTGACCACACACACTCTGATTATTTTCTAAGATTTCAAGGATCATCGTTATGCATAATTTAAAAGTATCTTACGCAATATGTCTAAAACCTTTGCTTTATTGAAATCCGTGAAAAGGAATACGCTTTATGAGCTGTGGCCGAATTGGGAATTGCGGTGTAAAGTTAAACATTAGGCATCGAATAGAGACAAAGCAACCGATGAAGCCTTAAGCACTTATATAGAACTAAGTCGAATTGGAGTTGCGGTTAAACCACAGGCGGTGTCAATGCATTTCGAACAAGAAGAAAACGGCCATGTGGGTGTTTTGTATGTAATATGAAAAGAAATGTTCAATTTTCCAACGCTCAGGACGTCCCATTTCGGAAATGGAATACGTCAACCTAACAAAGCGTACTGGTACTTGATTAATCTAGATTACTACTTTTTTAACAGATATTCCTCTACGGATATTACAATTGTTTATATATTTCTGTTTTCTATTAGTTTAATTCTGTTGATATGGTCCATCTGTATAATCGACGATAGCGTTTGATTGATTGATGCGTTGTTATCTCCTTTCTAGTCTGGATTCTGTAAACTAAATCTCCTTTACAAATATTAACTTCTAAACTGCGAACAAGTTAATATTCATAGGTAAATGTTTTGTGGTTGTGTACGTTGCAGAATCGAGAGACCAACACAAACTGCTGACAGCTCGGTGGCCTGCTGACTTCATCAATCACCAACATATACGGACCCTTCCACAAGCATGATGTGAAAATATTTTAAAACGGCCAACAGAAGAATTTGCTCGTATTTATCTTTCCATAGACGAACTCAATTAACGCGTAACGGGCCAGGTCCACCCTGCGGAAAAGGAAACAATTACAACTTCAAGGAAAATAGTGTTTCGAGATGGTGAAAAATGTATCTTGCTTTAATTGGATTATCAACGAAGCACCTGCTTTTCTTGTCTTTTAATGAATGACCATGTCTAAAATGGACGGCTACTGTAAAATAGAATATGGTGGCACTCAATCCGGCCCAGCATTTTGATTTACTACACTGTGCAATACCACCATTCCGATCCTACTTCAACTCCCATCTCTGCGGTGCCCATCTTCTTTTAGCGCGTGTAGACTGTGTTAGTTATTTTCAATCCTTATCACGAATTCCACTCTCAGCCGTTTTAACCGAATGACACCCTTTCTACGAGATTTATTGTTTTATTTTATGTATCAATTTCATAAACTTTGATGCTTTTTACGTTATAAATGTGACATAACCGATAGAAGTTAACTGAAGAAACGTTTTCGTCTTAGGTGGAAACAGCAACTTCTAAAAAAACTGAAAGGGAAACGTAAACACCACTTTACTGTTTATTGTGGCATACTAGGCAATCACTTAACCGTTACAATTATTGCAGCTTAAAACTTTAAAAATACCATGAAACTGGAATATTTATTTTAAATTATCATTAATGGTCATAATTAGACCACTGCATAAATATGGTTTTGTTAACACTGTAATTTACCTTCTTAGGGTTTTCTATGAACGTTAATTTTTTTTACATAAGTAACCCCTTTAGTAACTAAAAGAAAATGATTCTGGATTTTTTAAAGAGATTGAGTCTCACATAAACAAATATGGCGCTTTTATTGTGTTACAATGTATAGTGTTCCTTGCATATCTAAACTTTGCATAATGGTGTAGCATCTCTAACAGAATTCTTTTTATATCGTACAAAAAAGTTAGCTTTTCAACAGTAATAACGTAAAGTAACTTGAATTTTTCTAATTTTTATTAAAACTCAAATGTAACAAACAAGTCACAAACAGATCAAGTTCTAATTGAGCGAAATTCTCCTTCTTTTGTTATTAAAACAATTATTATTTCAACCAAACTGATTTTTCTAATATCTAGCATGAGCAGTGAAACAGTGTAAATTATGGTGTTTAACTTTACTAAGAAAAAATTTTCGATTTTGGAATACAAGTAAAACACACAGTATATAAGATAGAAGGTAGTGACTGAATAACTTAAATCCATCCGTTTTCGCAATGATGGTTGCCTACAGAGAAGGACTTTCAATATTGCGGACTCAAAATTATTTTCAAACATAAATCCATAAAATTTCTCTTTATACATAACAACAATATGCAGACTATCTTCCCAACAAATTTGGTCAATAGATTCTCAATATGGCGTATTGCGTCCAATGTAATATACTTCAATATGGCGTCAAATAATAAAATGACCATACGTGTTCTCAATGAAATCGGTTTGTAAATATAGATGTCTACTACGGGGGACAAAAAATGGTTTCCAGTAACATAAATGCGTGTGCCCCTGGGCGCGCATGTGTGTACGTGTGCGTGTGCGTGTGCGTGTCGGTGCTGTGTGCGTGGTGCGTGTGTGCTGTGCGTGTGCGTGTGTGTGTGGTGTGCGTGCGTGTGCGTGTGGTGTGTGCGTGCGTGCGTGTGGTGTGCGTGTGGTGGTGCGTGGTGCGTGTGTGTGTGTGCGTGTCGTGTGCGTGTGCGTGTGCGTGTGCGTGTGCGTGTGGTGTGGTGTGGTGTGGTGCGTGTGTGTGCGTGTGTCGTGTGCGTGCGTGTCGTGTGCGTGTGCGTGTGTGTGTGCGTGCTTGCGTGTCGTGTCGCGTGTGCGTGGCGTGTCGTGCGCGGTAGGTGTGCGTATGTCGGTGCGTGTGCGTGTCCGTGTCCGTGTCCGTGTCCGTGTACGTGTCCGCGTGTACGTGTACTGGTCCGTGTGTGTGTCGTGTCCGTGTCCGTGTCTGTGTCCGTGCTCGTTCGTCCTGTGTCTGTGTCGTAGTCTGTGTCGCGTGTCCGTGTCCGTGTCCGTGTCCGTGTCCGTGTCCGTGTACATGTCGTGTCTGTCGTGTCCGTGTCTCGTGTCCTGTCCGTGTCCGTGTCTGTGTCTGTGTCTGTGTTCTGTGTCTGTGTCTGTGTCTGTGTCTGTGTCTGTGTCTGTGTCTGTCTGTGTCGTGTCTGTGTCTGTGTCTGTGTCTGTGTCTGTGTCTGTGTCTGTGTCTGTGTGTGTTGTCTGTGTCTGTGTTGTGTCTGTGTCTGTGTCTGTGTCGTGTGTCGTGTATGTGTCTGTGTCTGTGTCTGTCGTGTGTCTGTATCTGTGTCTGTGTCTGTGTCTGTGTCGTGTGTCTGGTTCTGTGTCTGTGTCTGTGTCGTGTCTGTGCTGTGTGTCGTGTCGTGTGTCTGTGTCTGTGTCTGTGTCTGTGTCGTGTCTGTGTCTGTGTCGTGTCTGTGTACTGTACTGTCTGTGTCTGTTCGTGTCTGTGTTCGTGTCTGTGTCTGTGTTGTCTGTGTCTGTGTCTGTGTCTGTCTGTGTCTGTGTCTGTCTGTGTCTGTGTGTCTGTGTCTGTCTCGTGTCTGTGTCCTGTGTCTGTGTCGTGTGTCTGTGTCTGTGTCTGTGTCTGTGTCTGTGTCTGTGTTCGTGTGTCTGTGTCTGTGTCGTGTCTGTGTCTGTGTCTGTGTCTGTGTCTGTGTCTGTGTTCGTGTCTGTGTCTGTGTCTGTGTCTGTGTCGTGTCTGTGTCTGCTGTGTCTGTGTCGTGTATGTCTGTGTCTGTTGTGTCTGTGTCTGTGTCTGTGTCGTTGTGTCTGTGTCTGTGTCTGTGTCTGTGTCTGTGTCTGTGTCTGTGTCTGTGTCTGTGTCTGTGTCTGTGTCTGTGTCTGTGTCTGTGTCTGTGTCGTGTCTGTTCATGTCTGTGTCGTGTCTGTGTCTGTGTCTGTGTTCTGTGTCTGTGTCTGTGTCCTGTGTGTCTGTGTCTGTGTCTGTGTCGTGTCTGTGTCTGTGTCTGTGTCTGTGTCTGTGTTCTGTGTCGTGTTCGTGTCTGTGTCGTCTGTGTCTGTGTCTGTGTCTCTGTGTGTGTCTGTGTGTTTCTGTGTCTGTGTCTGTGTCTGTGTTCGTGTCTGTGTCTGTGTCTGTGTCGTCGTGTCTGTGTCTGTCTGTGTCTGTGTCTGTCTGTCTGTGTGTCTGTGTCTGTGTCTGTGTCTGTGTCTGTGTCTGTCTGTGTGTCTGTGTTGTGTCTGTGTCTGTGTCTGTGTCTGTGTCTGTGTCTGTGTCTGTGTCTGTGTCTGTGTCTGTGTCTGTGTCTGTGTCTGTGTCTGTGTCTGTGTCTGTGTCGTGTCTGTGTCTGTGTCTGTGTCTGTGTCTGTGTCTGTGTCTGTGTCTGTGTCTGTGTCTGTGTCTGTGTCGTGTCTGTGTCGTGTCTGTGTCTGTGTCTGTCGTCTGTGTCCTGTGTCTGTGTCTGTGTTCTGTGTCTGTGTGTCGTGTGTGTCTGTGTCTGTGTCTGTGTCTGTGTCTGTGTCTGTGTCTGTGTCTGTGTCTGTGTCTGTGTCTGTGTCTGTGTCTGTGTCTGTGTCTGTGTCTGTGTCTGTCTGTCTGTGTCTGTGTGTCGTGTCTGTGTCTGTGTCTGTGTCTGTGTCGTGTCTGTGTCTGTGTCTGTGTCTGTGTCTGTCGTCTGTTCTGTCTGTGTCTGTGTCTGTGTCTGTGTCTGTGTCTGTGTCTGTCGGTGTGTCTGTGTCTGTGTCTGTGTCGTGTCTGTGTCTGTGTCGTGTCTGTGTCTGTTCTGTGTCTGTGTCTGTTCGTGTCTGTGTCGTGTCTGTGTCTGTGTCTGTGTGTTGTGTCTGTGTGCGTGTGTCTGTGTCGTGTCTGTGTCGTGTCTGTGTCTGTGTCTGTCGTGTCTGTGTCTGTGTCTGTGTCTGTGTCTGTGTCTGTGTCTGTGTCTGTGTCTGTGTCGTGTGTCGTGTCTGTGTCTCGTGTCTGTGTCTGTGTCTGTGTCTCGTGTGTCGTGTCTGTGTCTGTGTCTGTGTCGTGTCTGTGTCGTGTCTGTGTCTGTGTCTGTGTCTGTGTGTCTGTGTCTGTGTCTGTGTCTGTGTCTGTGTCTGTGTCTGTGTCTGTGTCTGTATCGGTCTGTGTCTGTGTCTGTGTCTGTGTCTGTGTCTGTGTCTGTGTCTGTGTCGTGTGTCTGTGTCTGTGTCTGTGTCTGTGTCTGTGTCTGTGTCTGTGTTGTGTCTGTGTCTGTGTCTGTGTCTGTGCTGTGTCTGTGTCTGTGTCGTGTCGTGTCTGTGTCGTGTTCTGTGTCTGTGTCTGTGTCTGTGTCTCGTGTCTGTGTCTGTGTCTGTGTCTGTGTCGTGTGTCTGTGTCTGTGTCTGTGTTCTGTGTCTGTTCTGGTCTGTCTGTGTCTGTGTCTGTGTCTGTTCGTGTCTGTGTCTGTGTCTGTGTCTGTGTCTGTGTCTGTGTCTGTGTCTGTGTCTGTGTCTGTGTCTGTGTCTGTGTCTGTGTCGTGTGTCTGTGTCTGTGTTGTGTCTGTGTCTGTGTCTGTGTCGTGTCTGTGTCTGTGTGTCTGTCTGTTCTGTGTCTGTGTCTGTCTGTGTCTGTCTGTTCGTTTGTCTGTGTCTGTGTCTGTGTCTGTGTCTGTGTCTGTGTCTGTGCTCTGTGTCGTGTCTGTGTCTGTGTCTGTGTCTGTGTCTGTGTCTGTGTCGTGTTCGTGTTCGTGTCTGTGTCTCGTGTCTGTGTCTGTGTCTGTCGTGTCTGTGTCTGTGTTCGTGTCTGTTCTGTGTCTGTGTCTGTGTTCGTGTCTGTGTCGTGTCTGTGTCTGTGTCTGTGTCTGTGTCTGTGTCTGTGTCTGTTATGTCTGTTCGTGTCTGTGTCGTGTCTGTGTCTGTGTCGTGTCTGTGTCGTGTCGTGTCGTGTCGTGTCGTGTCGTGTCGTTCGTGTTCTGTGTCTGTGTCTGTGTCGTCGTGTCTGTGTCTCGTGTTCTGTGTCTGTGTCGTGTCGTGTGTCTGTGTCGTGTCTGTGTCTGTGTCGTGTCTGTATGTTCTGTGTCTGTGTTCGTGTCTGTCTGTTCTGTGTCTGTGTCTGTGCTGTGTCTGTGTCTGTGTCGTGTGTGTCTGTGTCTGTGTCTGTGTCTGTGTCTGTGTTCTGTGTCTGTGTCTGTGTCTGTGTCTGTGTCTGTGTCTGTGTGTCGTGTCTGTGTCTGTGTCTGTTAGTGTCTGTGTCTGTGTCTGTTCTGTGTGTGTCTGTGTCTGTGTCTGTGTCTGTCGTTGTCGTGTCGTGTCTGTTGTCTGTGTCTGTGTCTGTGTCTGTCGTGTCTGTGTCTGTGTTCTGTGTCAGTGTCTGTGTCTGTGTCGTGTCGTGTCTGTGTCTGTGTCTGTGTTCGTGTCTGTGTGTCTGTGTCTGTGTTCGTGTCTGTTCGTTCTGTCTGTGTGTCTGTGTCTGTGTTCGTGTTCGTGTCTGTGTGTTCTGTTCGTGTCTGTGTCTGTGTCTGTGTCGTGTTGTCTTGTCTGTGTCTGTGTCTGTGTCTGTGTGTGTCTGTGTCTGTGTCTCGTTCGTTCTGTGTCTGTGTCTCGTGTCTGTGTCTGTGTCGTGTCTGTGCTGTGTCGTCTGTGTCTGTGTCTGTGTCTGTGTCTGTGTGTCTGTGTCTGTGTCGTGTGTTCTGTGTCTGTGTCTGTGTCTGTGTCTGTGTCTGTGTCTCGTGTGTCTGTGCTGCGTGTCGTGTGTCTGTGTCTGTGTCTGTGTCTGTGTCCTGTGTCTGTGTCTGTGTCTGTCGTGTCTGTTGTCTGTCGTGTCTGTGTCTGTGTCTGTGTCTGTGTCTGTGTCTGTGTCTGTGTCTGTGTCTGTGTCTTGTCGTGTCTGTCTGTGTCTGTGTCTGTGTTCTGTGTCTGTGTCTGTGTCTGTGTCGTGTTGTGTTGTCTGTGTCTGTTCTGTGTCGTGTCTGTGTCTGTGTCGTGTCGTGCGTGTCGTGTCGTGTCTGTGTCGTGTCTGATGTCTGTGTCTGTGTCTGTGTTCTGTGTCCGTGTCGTGTCTGTGTTCTGTGTCGTGTCGTTCGTGTCTGTGTCTGTGTCTGTGTCTGTGTCGTGTCGTGTCTGTGTCGTGTCTGCTGTCTGTGTCGTGTCGTGTCGTGTCTGTGTCTGTGTCTGTGTCTGTGTCGCGTGTCGTGCTGTGTCCGTGTCTGTGTCTGTGTCGTGTTGTGTCTGTGTCTGTGTCCGTGTCAGAATAGTGTCAGTTTGTGTGCTGTGTACGATGTGTAACTGGTCTGTGTCTGTTCTGTTCGTCGTGTCGTGTCGTGTCTGTGTCGTGTCGTGCTTGTCTGTGTCTGTCGTGTTGTCGTGTCGTGTCGTGTCGTGTCGTGTCGTTCTGTGTCGTGTCTGTGTCTGTCTGTGTCGGTCGTGTCGTGTTGTCGTTCGTGTGTTGGTCTGTGTGTCGTGTCTGTGTCGTGTCGTGTGTTGTGTCGTGCTGTGTCGTGTCTCTTGTCGTGCGTGTCGTATCTCTTCGTGTCGTGTCTGTGTCTGTGTCTGTTCTTGTCTGTGTCGTGTCTGTGTCGTGTCGTGTGTGTGTGTCGTCGTATCGGTCTTGTCTGTGTCTGTCTGTTCGTGTCGTGTCGTGTCGTGTCGTGTCGTGTCGTGTCGTGTCTGTGTTTTCTGTGTTCGTGTCGTTCGGTCTGTGTCGTGTCGTGTCTGTGTCTGTGTTCGTGCTGTGTCTGTGTCGTGTCGTGTGTCGTGCTGTCGTCGTGTGTGTGTCTGTGTCTGTGTCGTGTCTGTGTTGTGTCGTGTCGTGTCGTGTCGTGTCCTTGTCTGTGTCTGTTTCTGTGTGTCGTGTCTGTGTCGTGTCTGTCGTGTTCTGTGTCGTGTCTGTGTCTGTGTCGTGTCTGTATCTGTTTCGTGTCTGTGTCTGTGTCGTGTCTGTGTCTGTCTGTGTCTGTGTCTGTCGTGTGTGTTGTTGTGTCTGTGTCTGTGTCGTGTGTCTGTGTGTGTCTGTGTCGTGTCGTGTCGTGTTGTATTCTGTGTCTGTGTCGTGTCGTGTCTGTGTCGTGTCTGGTCGTGTCGTGTGTGTCGGTGTTGTCTGTCTGTGTCTGTTCGTTCGTGTCGTGTCTGTGTCTGTGTCGTGTCGTTGTGTGTCTGTGTCGTGTCGTGCGTGTCGTGTCGTGTCTGTGTTCTGTGTCTGTGTCTTGTCTGTGTCGTGTCTGTCTGTGTCTGTGGTGTTGTTTTTTGTTTTGTTGGTTTTTTGGTTTTCTTCTTTGCGTTTTTGTTTGTTCTGCGTCCTCCTTGCCCCGTCCCTCGCACCATGGAAGTTACACATCATCAGCACAGGTTGAAAATTAATGTTTGGGAAGGAATGATTGGGGACCAGTTTATCGGGCCTTTTATTCTACCGGAATATTTAGATGGACCAATGTATGTACATTTTCTTAGAAATAATTTAATAGATCTTCTTATCAGTGTAGACTGTCAATATGGTTTATCCACGATGAGGCCACATCACATTTTACACTGCAAGCTAGGGTATGGCTAATAATTTTTTGTGTGTTTATCATATTGCTTTGTATTTAGATTACGAGTAGATAATGTCAGCTTATTATAAAAGAAAGGTGCAAAATTGTTTGTTGAAAATTTGGCAAGGCAAAATCGTTGGTATGGGACAAGTATGTTGTTCCTATTTCGAGTCTTATGGTTGTGAAAGCCAGAGTGAAAACTGTATTAATTTATATTTCTTTTCACGTGTAAAAGGCATTGATAAATGTACATGGACGGTACAGTTAAAATATTGTTTTTAATGAATAATTCTTTTACGTCTTCCCGGTAATTTACATTAAAAATAACTCTTTTACATTTTCTCTGCACAGAAAATACTCTATTTAACTGACAACTATGTCCCCACGCAAATATTGCATACGAAAAGATGATTTGAAAAAAACAAAAATAAATCAGTTTTAAGGTGTTTATGTTGACTATTTTTTGTAAGTTCCTTAGCAGGAAAACGTTTTTAGTTAACTTAAAACTTATAATATCTACATGGATATTCCACTTTAGTGCAGCATCTAAGTATACTCCTAAAACTTTTACAGTTTGAGTACATTAGTCTTTATTCGTTATTATTTAGTACTAAATAACAATTGCTTGCATGTATTAGGGTTTATACTTAATTTATTAGCTAAAAACCACTGTTCTATTTGTTTTTGTGAGGCAAACATTTTATTCGAAGCAATTTCGGAATAGTATAGTCGTGTGATCTGCAAATAGAATACATTTAGAACGTATATAACTTTCAGGCAAATCGTTAACAAAAATAATAAACAATAGGGGGCCTAATACTGATCCTTGTGGAACACCCACCTCAACTTGTTTAAAATCTGACAATGTATTTTGACAGTAAACCCCTTGTTTGCGTTCCTCTAGATAGGATTTTATGAGATTAACAGTTTCATGTGATATTCCATAGCATGCAATTTTTTGAAACAAAATGTCATGAGAAACACAGTCAAGAGTCTTAGTGAGGCCATAGAACATTGCTCCAGTAGTTTCATTACTTTCAGATCCTTTATTTACATACCTTATTAAATCAATAATTGCAGTAGTTGTAGATTTGCCAAGTCGGTAACAGTATTGCATATTTAGAATATTATGTTCCTCTACATAATTATAAAGCTTATTCTATATAAACGTTTAACTGTTTGGTATTGATTAGTGATAACTGATAATCGGACAGGGATCGACTTTACTGGTTTCTCTCCAAAAACGCACCTGTTCTCTCATGTACCGATGTTCGCTATTAAACCACAGAATTCTGCATTTTGAAAACTTTTTACGCACCGACTTTTCCGGAAAACATTCGTGCAATAAAGTATCTATAGTTTCAATAAATAAATCAAATTCACTAATGTTTATATTTTTGTAGTTAATAAAATCCCAAGATTCGTAAGACTGTAACCCATATAAACGATGCAACCCTGCATGCGTTAAATCCATGAATAAACAGTTTCTCATAAACTTAGTATAGTTTATATTAAAAGAAAACGTTACAGCCTTATGGTCTGATAATTCAGTGCCTAATATAGAAAAACGGCACTCAGATAAGTTTACATTTGTCATGATATTATCATTACAGTTTTCTAATCTGGTACTTTCCCGAATTGCGCATGTTAAATTAAAGGAATTACACAAATCACAAAAATTTTGCTTTATTTTAGAATTGCTGACATTGAACCTTATGTCGCCTCCTATAAATACTACTTGTTTAAAATCAATACAGGTAAGCATTTCGTTAAATCTGTTGAACAATTTGCTGATGTTACCTAGAGATGAGCGATACAAATTGATAATTGTGATATTATTTATATTAATCGCACACAGCTCGCAGTCTACTCCGGCTGATAAGATATTAATATTATTTAAGACTTCAAATTGAAGACCCTTTTTCACTAAAATACACACACCTCCATGTTTAAGTCTTGACCTACAATAGTACGTTGCTACTACAAAATTGTCCAGTGTACAATAATTAAAATAATTTTCTGTTTGCCAGTGATCTCCAAAGCAAACGATGTCAAGATGGTTATTTATACCTAAGTAATGTTCTAATTCTTCAAACTTGTTACCCAACGATTGGATATTTAGATACATAACTGATATAAATTCGCCATTATTCGTTATCTGTTGTTTTATGTCCTTACTACTAATTACTAGGGGAACTAAAAAACCTATAATCTTTAATTATTACTGCAATCGGCCACTTTCGGGGAGTCATAGATTAAATGTTTGTATTCTGGATTTACACTTACTTGAAAGCTACTGTTGTTAGCTTTAGTACTTATTTTTTTGCTACGTATTTGCATGTTGGGAAATGTTTCTTTTAAACAATTATTAAACGTGGTTCCTGATACCTCCCCCCTGATATGGCCAAGGTACACATAATCAAATTTTTGAACACTTTGAATTAAGGAAGTTCGCTCTTTGGTCCCTTTTATCACCGTTGCCAAGCTTTTCTTTATAGATTTTGTGTGATCTGCTCAATTTATATCCGGTACGTCCGTAAGTTTCTGTTCTTCACATCTTTTTGTCTGATTATCATTATCAGCAAGGTTCTTTATATCATTGCATTGCATTAACGTTAGTATTGTTTATTTTTTTTTGTTTGTACGTTTATAGATGTCTCAAGTGGTGTAACTGAAAGTTTTAATAAATTATTAATTTCTTCTTGGTCACAAATTCTTTTTTCTAAACGAAAATTTAGTTGTCTTAACGTTTGTATTTCTTGCTTATCGAAAACGTTTTCACTTTGGTTTTTAATACACTGAACATTTTCACACGTGACCTCATCCACTAATGATTGTATGTTATTTTCTACAGCACCTGTATTCACTGTGTTTTTCCAAAAAGTTTTTAACACCGTGTTATTATTGATAGTTGCTGGTATTTTTTCAGACACTAATATCTCAATTAACTCACTCTTTTTGAGTATATTTATCTCCTCCAACACTAACGCGTTTACAATGTAAACGCGTTAGTGTTGGCGGAGATAAATAAACTCAAATGAGTGAGTATATATATATATATATATATATATATATATATATATATATATATATATATATATATATATATATATATATATATATGGATTCACATGCAACAGGAAGGGTAAATTTAAATTTTCGTGGTACATTGAACTTGGTTCCAGTATTGACTAAACTGAGGCAAGCGGCTCTAGGTCAAAATGTATTGGTATCATGTTAAACTTCTTAGAAATCTAAAAATAGAATTTTTAAGGTCAAACTTTATCGACGTGAAGGGGTACCATAATGTTAAAAAGTTTCAAGATCAAATATTTTTTTACTATTTCCAAGAATTTAACCTCCAGGGCTCTCTTCCTCCCGCTTTCAATAACTGATTCTATTTTTAGATTTCTAAGGATTGTAATATGATACCCCTGCAGGTCAATAAACTTTGATCTTGAAAACTCTAATTGTAATATACCAATAAATGTTGACCTTGGAGAGGTTGACTCAATGTAGTCAGTATAACAACCAGAAGGTCAATGAATTTTGGTGACGAAAATATAAATTTGCCGCCAACACATGACTTTGAAATTTTGAAATTTCCCGCCAGCACATGACTTTGAAATTTATAGGTCAATGAAATTTGTCCTTGAAACCGTCCATAAACTGACAACGATAAATCTGGCCACACCGCATCACCTTGAGATAGATCAAAACTATAAAGTGGCCCAGAAGTTCAGTAGCTATACTACTTTCGGGCTACATTAAAACACGTCACAGATAGAAATTCTGGCGATCAAATTCAGTGCTCGATCGTTTTATTCTATCACGAATAATTTTTAGTATTATGAATAACGTTTCGGCGTGACCTAAACAATTACTTCAATTTTTGTTCAAGTTGTATGCATACGTACTCTGTTTATCAATTTTTTTGCAATCGGATTATATTAATTATTACTACATTTTCTTCCTCATAGTGAGTTCAGACTTTCTTTACTACATTTTTTAATTTGTTTTGTCAAAATTGAAAATTGAAGCAAACAGTTTGGGAAAATCTGACTTACAATACGAATTATCTTCAACTGATTATCACGTGATAATCCTGTTGACTCTTTACGTAAATCGGTCCGTAGTGTTTGTAAGGTGCAAAAATCGATATAAGATACTTTCTGGTCAATTCTATAAATTTTCTAAAGCTTGTGGCGCTTATTTCTTGTGTGTTCTCCTTATCTTTCTACCTACAATTTCTTTCTCGCTTTATAACCAACCTAACCATCTATTTAATCTTTATCAACACTTCAATACACCCACGCTATCCGAGTGCACTGCGGTCTCAGCACTGTTTGGCTGAGTTACTAGTCGAGTTAACCAATTCCTCCCCATTTTATGTATCGTGGTTGGTTATAGACGTAGTATGAGTAGTATAGCTATAGCGGTAAATTTCAAGGTAAATGAATAAAGACGATTCATTGTTCAGTTAGAAATAGAGTGTTATCTAAATACATCTCTTTCAAGAACAAAGGCAATCCATTGTCAACGATTTAAAGTTTATGCTTATAAGGTCACACCTCTGATAACAAAGACGATCCATTGTTCAGTTAGAAATAGATTGTTATCTCAATTCTAGGAAATCAAGAGCCCTGAGGTGCATGTTTCAAAGCCACGCCCTCTAAACAGGTGGCCGTTCCCAAACAGGTAGCCGTTTCCTAAAACAGGTAGCCGTTTCTGTAAACAGGTAGCTGTTTCTTAAACATGGGGTCCGTTTCCCAAAACAGGTAGCTGTTTCGCAACCGTTTCCATACGACCACATCTCAATTCTGAGAAATCAAAACCCATTGTTCAAAGTCTATGCTTACAAGGTCACATGAAAGAACACAGACGATTTATTGTTATGGATGACTATAGCTTCTAAAATTCTGGAAATCAAGAACAAAGACGATGCATTGTTCAACGGTTCAAAGTCTGTGCTTATAATTTTCAAGGTAAATGAACAAAGATGATTCATTGTTATGGATGAGTTATAAAAATAGATTGTTATCTAAATACATCTCTTTCAAGAACAAAGGCAATCCATTGTCAACGCTTCAAAGTCTATGTTTACAAGGCACATGAGAGAACAAAGACGATCTATTGTTTTGTAGGTTATCGTAACATCAGCTGTATCCTCAAAGTCATTACCCTCGGTCTCAAGCAAGTCTATGCATGTTTCAAAGCCACGCCCCAAAACAGGTGGCCGTTCCTAAACAGGTAGCCGTTTCCTAAAACAGGTAGCCGTTTCCTAAAACAGGGGGTCCGTTTCCCAAAACAGGTAGCTGTTTCGCAACCGTTTCCCCATGTTCAGGTCGAAAATAGATTCCGCATCTCAATTCCAGGAAATCAAAAGGGGCCCATTGTTCAAAGTTTATGCTTACAATTTTCAAGGTTAAAGAACAAAGACATTCCATTGTACAGGTTGAGTTATAAAATAGATTGTTATCTCAATTCTAGGAAATCAATAACAAAGGCGATGCATTATTCAAAGTCTATGCTTACAATTTTCAAGGCCACATGAAAGAACAAAGACTATCTATTGTTCTAGTTGATTTATAAAAATAGATTGTTATCTAAATACATCTCTTTCAAGAATAAAGGTGATCCATTGTCAACGATTTAAAGTTTATGCTTATAAGGTCACTCCTCTGAGAACAAAGGCGATTCATTATTCCGTTAGAAATAGATTGTTATTTCAATTCTAGGAAATCAAGAACAAAGACGATGCATTGTCAACGCTTCAAAGTCTATGTTTACAAGGCCACATGAGAGAACAAAGACGATTCATTGTTTTGGCCGAGTCATAGCTTCTGAAATTCTAGGAAATCAAGAATAAAGGGGGCCCATTGTTCAAAGTCTATGCTTACAATTTGCAAGGTAAAAGAACAAAGACGATTCATTGTTTTGGCTCTGTCGTAGCTTCTAAAATTCCGAGAATAAAGACGATGCATTGTTCAGACTGATTAGGTCATCTAACAAGTAAAATATTTTTATAAGACTACCACATATATAGATTTAAGTATTATGGGAAATAGTCACTTTTGTAATACCTCTGCTGGAGCATATCTATTTACTATTTGTTTTTCACATTCAATTTCCTTCAACTGATTCTCGTTTAATGCGGACCACATCATCTTTCCTAATAGGCTTTCATTATATTGTATACTAGCCATACATTCAGCTTCCTTAAAAGTCTTCATATCAGATCTACTTTGAGACATTGTTCGAGACTTATTACAATAAGCAATGTCACGCCTCCCAAGTGCCCTCAAGTGGTCTAAACAGCTAGACGTTTCCTAAAACAGGGGGCCCGTTTCACAAAACAGGGGTTCCGTTTTCCAAAACAGATGGCTGTTTCTCAACACAGGTAACCGTTTCCCACCAAGGTTACACGAGATAACATAAGCGTTCTGATTCCTAAAAATAGATTGTTATCCAGCTACCACCCCACCTCAATTCTAAGAAATCAAGAACAAAGGGGGTCCATTCTTCAAAGTCTATGCAAGTGATTGATTGTTCTGGTTGAGTTATAAAAATAGATTGTTATCTAAATACCCTTCGATTCTAAGAAATCAAGAACAAAGGCGATCCATTATTTTAGCCAACGCTTCAAAGTCTATGTTTATAATTTTCAAGGTCACATGAGCGAACAAAGACGATCCATTATTCCGTTATTCTAAAAAATAGATTGTTATCTAAATACATCTCAATTCTGGGAAATCAAGAAACGCTTCAAAGTCTATGCTTATAAGGCCACACCTCTGATAACAAAGGCGATTCATTGTTTTGGCTGAGTCATAGCTTCTGAAATTCTGAGAACACAGACGATGCATTGTTCAGACTGATTAGGTCATCTAACAAGTAAAATATTTTTTTATAAAACCACAATATTCATCTATATATACATAAAAGATCGATTTAAGTAAATATACATATTATGGCAAATTTGATGTACTTAACATTTTGTAATACCTTTGCTGGATCATATCTATTTATTATTTGTTTTTCACATTCAATTTCCTTCAACTGATTCTCGTTTAATGTGGTCCACAAGACATCATCATCTTTCCTAATAGGTCTCGCTTCATTATAATGTTTACTAGCCATACATTCAGCTTTCCTTAAAGCCTTCATATCAGGATCTACTTTGAGACATTGTTCGAGACTTATTACAAACCTACGCAAACCCTGAGGTCTATGCATGCTTCAAGGTGATGTTTACTATGGTAACGCATCCCGTAAGTACTCTAAACAGGTAGGTTCAAACAGGTAGCCGTTTCAAAACAGGTCCGTTTTCCAAAACAGATGGCTGTTTCTTAACACAGGAATCCGTTTCCACAGCAAGGTCATATCTCTTATAAAAGAACAAAAGCGATTCATTGTTCTGTCATGATTCCTAAAATAGCTACCACCACCTCAATTCTAGAAATCAAGAACAAAGGGTGGTCCATTGTTTAAGACGACGCTTCAAAGTCTATGACTACAATTTTCAAAGTCACATGAGAGAACAAAAGCGATTCATTGTTCTGTCGAGTTACAAAAATAGATTGTTATCTAATACACTTCTATTCTAAGAAATCAACTTTCAAGAACAAAGGTGATCCATTATTCTAGCCAACGCTTCAAAGTCTATTGCAAATTTCAAGGTCACGCCTCTGAGAAAAGAACAAAGGCGATCCATTGTTCCGTCATAATTTTTAAAGATAGATTATTATCCAGCTACCCACCTCAATTCTAGGAAATCAAGAACAAAGGAGATCTATTGTTCAAGCCGATGCTTCAAGGATATATAAGTCACAGTGAGATCAGTCGGTTAGTAAGTTGTTAAACTTGGAATTAGCAGGGTTAAACCAAAGCTTAAAGTGACAGTAATCAATACGAAGTATGGTGAACGTATAGTGTTAGAAACAGAGGAGTTTAAATGTGTTTTACCTCAGCGCTTTTACGAGTATTTCAAAGAAGAAGAAAATCGAATTGAGAATTTAAAACGATGCTAAACACAAAGGATGTATTCATGAGTAGTCTGGGTGCAGTCGGAAAAACGATAAACATAACATTTAGTGCATCCAACCATATGTAAACATGCTCATTTCGAAATTTGTGTTAGTTGTAGTGAAGTCATGCAAGCAGCAATTAAATCACTCCTGGAACGATGTTTACTGCCGGATACTTAATACCGCTGTAATAACAATATGATGATTAAAAATAAATACTGTTGTTAATATGGTGTTCTTTTTAAGACACGTAGATATCACCAGCCACCATTTGTCAAGGTCACGCCATATTACTATTCAGAGTAATAATTTTCATGGTCCCAATCCTGTTCGATCCTGTCCATATTTTAACCCCGAATGCAACTGGTGCATCTATATAGGGATGAATAATTTTACGGTAAACCTAAAGTGCCGTGAAGAGCAATTAGATATTAGTTAAAGTTATAGATGTATGACACTTGCATAAAAGGGAAATGCCTCGAATTGTGCGGTTTAACTACACATGCGCTCTTGTGCATTTAAAATTCTGAAACTGTGCATATGTTTTTCGAGTACTCATAAGTAGTTACGGGGGTCACGCTACAGAGACGATGATTGTAATAGTTGATGTACAGGGATTCAAAACGGCAAAACACACCCAAAGAGCTAGCAATATACAATGGAAATCAAGCTGCCCATTTTGTGTTCAAACCACCATTTCCTTGGCACCTCTTAGATGTAGAATTTCAACGACAAGCCATCTGGTTAATCAATAATCATCACTGCATCAAATGGGGATCTGGATATACCTCTACACATCTCTTTCACATATACTTCGTGAACTAATATCGGTAACAGATGATGTGTACGTTAAAGGACGAGAAAAAGCCGATTACATTCGAAAAATATTGAGACAGTCAGTTATAGAAATTGAAGAGCAACCATCTTTACCCAAAATGAAAACAACTTGTTTCTTTCATACACAAACCACCTGTAATTGTGCTTTGACGAATGTACACTTTTTATATAATAACTATGTAAGACAATATCAGTAAAAGGTTTATAAAATGTGTGTGCTTACAAGTAAAGGGGGGAAAAGTTTGTAATATTTACAATAAAATGCTATTATTTTAAGTGTATTATTTTATGTAAAAGCCCTCTGATGCAAACTATTTCTCAGGTTATAACCCAGCCTATCCATCTAGGTCAACAAGTCAACTTTTAACATTCCTTGGAGGTAAAATTCTGGGAAACAGCAAATAAGAGTTCCTATTACTGAATTCTAACAATAGAATCAGTTCGTGGAAACAAGAGGGTTGTTGTCTATGCTAAATGTTTATCAAGGTTCCTGCATTGGCTAAACGTTATGCTTACAGTATCTGGTGGTTGGAAATTCTCAAGGTCTCCAAGAAATTTTCAAAGACCATATGTCCTACAGGCCGATCTTACCCGACATCATCCGATCGAAATGTAGCCGAAACCTGCAGGACCAATTCTAAACGAGCCATGGAAATAGGAAGGGGGTCTACGCTAATAAGCGTGGGCTCATATTATGGTCCGCCAGGATGTTCCCCCAAATACAGATAACCGTTTCCCAAAACAGGGGAGCCGTCACTCAACACAGGTTTCCCCTACAGAGCCATTAATCGTGGTGAAGGCTAAATTGAACTAGGTCAAAACATGGAATCTGGTCGTGAGGGGTTAGAAATCCCAATTCGTGGGAAGGTTGCATCCAAGTACAATTTTAGAAATCTGAAAGCAGAACTAGTTTTATATCATAGACAAAGCTGCTCAAATCACCTGCCTTGGGGTATTTTTATGGGCCAAGGTACTGATAGTGTTTCATCTTAAATCACCTACTTTTAGGGTAAAGGGTAGCTTTTCCAATAGTTATAGGTACTGTGTTAACGAGGCTTATCATCTAGGGATGCTTTAGATAAATTCTGACCCCGAGAAAATGGTGAATTCTGCGTCGTTTTGAGAAGAAGAAGCTAGAATAGAAAGTAGTGTTGGCAACCATGATTGTTAGGGTTTAAAAGTCCTCATTGTGTGTGCACAGTATACTCTTGATTAGCAGCAATGACGAAAGTAGTAGTACGTAAGGTAGAAAGTACAGAAAAGCAGTAAGTGTGGAGGAGCGAAAGAAGAGGTTGGAGACGTTAATAAAACAAGTAAAAGAAGTAAAACTCGATTTGGAGTGTTATATAGTGAAAACAAAATGATGAAGCTGCGTATTAGCAATATGTAAAATAGTGTAGTAAAACATGAAATTTTGAGAAGGATGAGTTTAAATGCATATTTTAAAGAAGAAGAAAAGACGCTGCTATGTGTTGTTATAAGTATCTCACAATTGTATTAGGTTTAAGTAACTTTATAATTAAAAATAAGACTTTAAAGTTGTGCTTTTGTAGTACTAGTTTTCGGTATTCTCTTCTCCCATAATGGTTCCTTATTGGCTCTGTAAATCTGGGCGCGTTCGATATCGACCTTTATAGAAATCTCCCATAAGGAAATGGAACCCCTGCCGTACGTTGGGCTTTAAATTGGCCTATATACAACATATAAAAGAAGATTTATTGAAAAGATCAATGACAGTAAAATTGATCCCTAAATAAAAGCAATTTACTGGTTTTAATGCAGATCGTTATTGTTTTTAATCATTAAATGGCGTTTATGCATATGTGAACTAAAATTTATTAGTAAAGCGTTATAATGAATAATACAAAGACTTTCCTTTGTATAAAGGAGATTTAAATTGATTTTTTTACAAGAACCTAAAACTTAAATTTCAGCCCTATTCCTAAATTGGCTACCCTTGGACTTAAAAGAGTAAACAGTGACAGCTTGCAGTATAGAAATGGAGTTAATTTGATGTAATTTTTGTATAAAGGTTAAGAAAATCGATTTATAGTTTTAATGTTGCAGAACGAAGGAGATCTGATTGTTTTATATGAATAGTTTTTATTGTGTGTTAGGCGTTAGAATGGGTTTTCATTGTTTTAAAGGATACAATAGGCTTGATTCATATGTAATTTTTAGCGGAGCAGGATAGCATGTGTCCAAAGTGATGTTGTAGTCAATAGTATAGGTTTAATTAAATACCCTTCACTGTAAACTAGTAAATTCAGTTTTCAAAATCTTACTTTCAATTTTATGTTAAGTGCAATTTCATATGTTTACAAATGTACTTTTGCACGAAATCAATGAGTGTTTTCAAATGTTGCTGAATATAACCTATTTTCTTTTATACACATCACACAAAAATTAAATTAATTTAACCTATTCCGCATTCCGAACTAATAGTAATTAATAAAAATAATAATTATAGTCCCTTTTGCTATAATTGCAGTAGGAAAGCATCTCTTAAGACTACTAAAATTCAGTTGTATCATTCCGAATTCATATGATTAATAACTAATAAATGGATAATAATAATTCCTCTTCACCTAACTGGTGGCCATATTAACTTTTATAGATTACCCTCACCTATTTTAAAATCGTATGAGATAACATTTTAGTTGCTTTCAAGCTTAAGAATATTTTCATTCTTTTCAACTACATTACTAATATATGTCATTCATCTAACCTAATCAATAATCATACAGGTAGGAAAATTTAGTTACTGTCCTGGTATGGTTAGAATTTACTTTATTGAAATAAAAATATCCTGAAAACTTTTATTTATCTGCTACAATTTGTAAAAAGTAGATATACTAGGTAGGATCATAAAATTAAGAGTAAGATTAATTTACTTAATTTACAGTCCTTAGGTTCCACCTACAAGATCACGCTAAATGTTTGATGTAGAAAGGTGATATCAACATAAGGTCAAAGAAACGTAAGGTGGATAAAAGCTGTGTTTTAGTAAAGGAATGTGTATAACAATATATGTTTATATCAATAAAAAATCTTGGAAATGTTTATTCTAGATTATTTATCCTAACTACATATCCCTAGACCATCTATAAAATTTCTCAACCTTTCAAATAGAATAAAATGAGATGTAAGTACAATACACAATAAAAACTATTCATATAAAAACAATCAGATCTCCTTCGTTCTGCAACATTAAAACTATAAATCGATTTTCTTAACCTTTTATATAAAAATTACTTCAAATTAACTCCATTTCTATACTGCAAGCTGTCACTGTTTACCCTTTTAAGTCCAAGGGTAGTCAATTTAGGAATAGGGCTGAAATTTAAGTTTTTAGGTTCTTGTAAAAAAAAATCAATTTAAATCTCCTTTATACAAAGGAAAGTCTTTGTATTATTCCTTATAACGCTTCACTAATAAATTTTAGTTCACATATGCATAAACACCATTTAATGATTAAAAACAGCAACGATCTGCATTACAACCAGTAAATTGCTTTTTATTTAGGGATCATTTTACTGTCATTGATCTTTTACAATAAATCTTCTTTATACGTTGTATATAGGCCAATTTAAAGCCCAACGTACGGCAGGGGTTCCATTTCCTTATGGGAGATTTCTATAAAGGTCGATATCGAACCGCGCCCAGATTTACAGAGCCAATAAGGAACCATTATGGGAGAAGAGAATACCGAAAACTAGTACTACAAGCACAACGCTTAAAGTCTTTATTTTTAATTATACAGTTACTTAAACCTAATACAATTGTGAGATACTTATAACAACACATAGCAGCGTCTTTTCTTCTTTAAAATATGCATTTAAACTCATCCTTCCCAAAATTTCATGTTTTACTACACTATTTTACATATTGCTAATACGCAGCTTCATCATTTTGTTTTCACTATATAACACTCCAAATCGAGTTTTACTTTTTTACTTGTTTTATTAACGTCTCCAACCTCTTCTTTCGCTCCTCCACACTTACTGCTTTTTCTGTACTTTCTACCTTACGTACTACTACTTTCGTCATTGCTGCTAATCAAGAGTATACTGTGCACACACAATGAGGACTTTTAAACCCTAACAATCATGGTTGCCAACACTACTTTCTATTCTAGCTTCTTCTTCTCAAAAACGACGCAGAATTCACCATTTTTTCTCGGGGTCAGAATTTATCTAAAGCATCCCTAGATGATAAGCCTCGTTAACACAGTACCTATAACTATTGGAAAAGCTACCCTTACCCCTAAAAGTAGGTGATTTAAGATGAAACACCTATCAGTACCTTGGCCCATAAAAATACCCCAAGGCAGGTGATTTGAGCAGCTTTTCTATGATATAAAACTAGTTCTGCTTTCAGATTTCTAAGAATTGTACTTGGATGCAACCTTCCCACGAATTGGGATTTCTAACCCCTCACGACCAGATTCCATGTTTTGACCTAGTTCAATTTAGCCTTCACCACGATTAATGGCTCTGTAGGGGAAACCTGTGTTGAGTGACGGCTCCCTGTTTTGGGAAACGGTTATCTGTATTTGGGGAACATCCTGGCGGACCATAATATGAGCCCACGCTTATTAGCGTAGACCCCTTCTGTTTCCATGACTCGTTTAGAATTGGTCCTGCAGGTTTCGGCTACATTTCGATCGGATGATGTCGGGTAAGATCGGCCTGTAGGACATATGGTCTTTGAAAATTTCTTGGAGACCTTGAGAATTTCCAACCACCAGATACTGTAAGCATAACGTTTAGCCAATGCAGGAACCTTGATAAACATTTAGCATAGACAACAACCCTCTTGTTTCCAGAACTGATTCTATTGTTAGAATTCAGTAATAGGAACTCTTATTTGCTGTTTCAGAATTTTACCCAAGGAATGTTAAAAGTTGACTTGTTGACCTAGATGGATAGGCTGGGTTATAACCTGAGAAATAGTTTGCATCAGAGGGCTTTTACAAAAATAATACACTTAAAATAAAGCATTTTATTGTAAATATTACAAACCTTTTCCCCTTTACTTGTAAGCACACACATTTTATAAACCTTTACTGATATTGTCTTACATAGTTATTATATAAAAGTGTACATTCGTCAAAGCACAATTACAGGTGGTTTGTGTATGAAAGAAACAAGTTGTTTTCATTTTGGGTAAAGATGGTTGCTCTTCAATTTCTATAACTGACTGTCTCAATATTTTCGAATGTAATCGGCTTTTTCTCGCCTTTAACGTACACATCATTTCCGATATTAGTTCACGAAGTATATGTGAAAGAGATGTAGAGGTATATCCAGATCCCCATTTGATGCAGTGATGATTATTGATTAACCAGATGGCTTGTCGTTGAAATTCTACATCTAAGAGGTGCCAAGGAAATGGTGGTTTGAACACAAATGGGCAGCTTGATTTCCATTGTATATTGCTAGCTCTTTGGGTGTGTTTTGCCGTTTTGAATCCCTGTACATCAACTATTACAATAATCGTCTCTGTAGCGTGACCCCCGTAACTACTTATGAGTACTCGAAAAACATATGCACAGTTTCAGAATTTTAAATGCACAAGAGCGCATTGTAGTTAAACCGCACAATTGAGGCATTTCCCTTTTATGCAAGTGTCATACATCTATAACTTTAACTAATATCTAATTGCTCTTCACGGCACTTTAGGTTTACCGTAAAATTATTCATCCCTATATAGATGCACCAGTTGCATTCGGGGTTAAAATATGGACAGGATCGAACAGGATTGGGACCATGAAAATTATTACTCTGAATAGTAATATGGCGTGACCTTGACAAATGGTGGCTGGTGATATCTACGTGTCTTAAAAAAGAACACCATATTAACAACAGTATTTATTTTTTAATCATCATATTGTTATTACAGCGGTATTAAGTATCCGGCAGTAAACATCGTTCCAGGAGTGATTTAATTGCTGCTTGCATGACTTCACTACAACTAAACACTAATTTCGAAATGAGCATGTTTACATATGGTTGGATGCACTAAATGTTATGTTTATCGTTTTTCCGACTGCACCCAGACTACTCATGAATACATCCTTTGTGTTTAGCATCGTTTTAAATTCCTCAATTCGATTTTCTTCTTCTTTGAAATACTCGTAAAAGCGCTGAGGTAAAACACATTTAAACTCCTCTGTTTCTAACACTATACGTTCACCATACTTCGTATTGATTACTGTGACTTTAATAACTTTATATTTTCTCGATATCTCTAGGTCACATGCATTTTTATAGAGTTTGCAATAGGTGCTTTGGTTTAACCCTGCTAATTCCATGTTTAACAACTTACTAACGACTGCTCTCACTGTGACTTATATATCCTTGAAGCATCGGCTTGAACAATGGATCTCCTTTGTTCTTGATTTCTAGAATTGAGGTGTAGCTGGATAATAATCTATCTTTAAAATTATGACGGAACAATGGATCGCCTTTGTTCTTTTCAGAGGCGTGACCTTGAAATTTGCAAGGATAGACTTTGAAGCGTTGGCTAGAATAATGGATCACCTTTGTTCTTGAAAGTTGATTTCTTAGAATAGAAGTGTATTAGATAACAATCTATTTTTGTAACTCGACCAGAACAATGAATCGCTTTGTTCTCTCGTGACTTGAAAATTGTAGTCATAGACTTTGAAGCGTCGTCTTGAACAATGGACCACCCTTTGTTCTTGATTTCTAGAATTGAGGTAGGTGGTAGCTATTTTTAGGAATCATGACAGAACAATGAATCGCTTTTGTTCTTTTATAAGAGATATGACCTTGCTGTGGGGGGGAATCGGATTCCTGTGTTCAGAAACAGCCATCTGTTTTGGAAAACGGACCCCCTGTTTTGGGAAACGGCTACCTGTTTAGGGAAACGGCCACCTGTTTAGAGTACTTCAGGGCACTGTTAATAGTAAACATCACCTTGAAGCATGCATAGACCTCAGGGTTTGCGTAGGTTTGTAATAAGTCTCGAACAATGTCTCAAAGTAGATCCTGATATGAAGGCTTTAAGGAAAGCTGAATGTATGACTAGTAAACATTATAATGAAGCGACGACCTATAAAGAAAGATGATGATGTCTTGTGGACCACATTAAACGAGAATCAGTTGAAGGAAATTGAATGTGAAAACAAATAATAAATAGATATGATCCAGCAAAGGTATTACAAAGTGTTAAGTACATCAAATTTGCCATAATATGTATATTTACTTAAATCAATATTTTATCTGTATATATAGATGAATATTGTGGTTTTATAAAAATATTTTACTTGTTAGATGACCTAATCAGTCTGAACAATGCATCGTCTGTGTTCTCAGAATTTCAGAAGCTATGACTCAGCCAAAACAATGAATCGCCTTTGTTATCAGAGGTGTGGCCTTATAAGCATAGACTGAAGCGTTTCTTGATTTCCCAGAATTGAGATGTATTTAGATAACAATCTATTTTTAGAATAACGGAATAATGGATCGTCTTTGTTCGCTCATGTGACCTTGAAAATTATAAACATAGACTTTGAAGCGTTGGCTAAAATAATGGATCGCCTTTGTTCTTGATTTCTTAGAATCGAAGGGTATTTAGATAACAATCTATTTTTATAACTCAACCAGAACAATCAATCACTTGCATAGACTTTGAACAATGGACCCCTTTGTTCTTGATTTCCTAGAATTGAGGTGGGTGGTAGCTGGATAACAATCTATTTTTAGGAATCAGAACGCTTATGTTCTCTCGTGTAACCTTGGTGGGAAACGGTTACCTGTGTTGAGAAACAGCCATCTGTTTTGGAAAACGGACCCCCTGTTTTGTGAAACGGGCCCCCTGTTTTAGGAAACGTCTAGCTGTTTAGACCACTTGAGGGCACTTGGGAGGCGTGACATTGCTTATTGTAATAAGTCTCGAACAATGTCTCAAAGTAGATCCTGATATGAAGACTTTTAAGGAAGCTGAATGTATGGCTAGTATACAATATAATGAACGATGGCCTATTAGGAAAGATGATGTGGTCCGCATTAAACGAGAATCAGTTGAAG
The DNA here is from genome assembly GCA_036346205.1 of Vesta saturnalis. Taxonomy (NCBI): domain Eukaryota; kingdom Metazoa; phylum Arthropoda; class Insecta; order Coleoptera; family Lampyridae; genus Vesta; species Vesta saturnalis. The sequence goes on along the minus strand of JARFJB010002511.1, from coordinate 186,179 downwards.
GAAATTGAATGTGAAAACAAATAGTAAATAGATATGCTCCAGCAGAGGTATTACAAAAGTGACTATTTCCCATAATACTTAAATCTATATATTGTGGTAGTCTTATAAAAAATATTTTACTTGTTAGATGACCTAATCAGTCTGAACAATGCATCGTCTTTGTTCTCGGAATTTTAGAAGCTACGACAGAGCCAAAACAATGAATCGTCTTTGTTCTTTTACCTTGCAAATTGTAAGCATAGACGTTGTACAATTATTCAACAATTTATTCTTGATTTCCTAGAATTTCAGAAGCTATGACTCGGCCAAAACAATGAATCGTCTTTGTTCTCTCATGTGGCCTTGTAAACATAGACTTTGAAGCGTTGACAATGCATCGTCTTTGTTCTTGCTTTCCTAGAATTGAGATAACAATCTATTTCTAACTGAACAATGAATCGTCTTTGTTATCAGAGGTGTCACCTTATAAACATAAACTTTAAATCGTTGACAATGGATCACCTTTATTCTTGAAAGAGATGTATTTAGATAACAATCTATTTTTATAAATCAACTAGAACAATAGATAGTCTTTGTTCTTTCATGTGGCCTTGAAAATTGTAAGCATAGACTTTGAATAATGCATCGCCTTTGTTATTGATTTCCTAGAATTGAGATAACAATCTATTTTTATAACTCAACCTGTACAATGGAATGTCTTTGTTCTTTAACCTTGAAAATTGTAAGCATAGACTTTGAACAATGGGCCCCCCTTTTTGATTTCCTGGAATTGAGATGCGGAACCTATTTTCGACCTGAACATGGGGAAACGGTTGCGAAACAGCTACCTGTTTTGGGAAACGGACCCCCTGTTTTAGGAAACGGCTACCTGTTTTTAGGAAACGGCTACCTGTTTAGGGGAACGGCCACCTGTTTTGGGGGCGTGGCTTTGAAACATGCATAGACTTGCTTGAGACCGAGGGCAATGACTTTGAGGATACAGCTGATGTGTACGATAACCTACAAAACAATAGATCGTCTTTGTTCTCTCATGTGGCCTTGTAAACATAGACTTTGAAGCGTTGACAATGGATTGCCTTTGTTCTTGAAAGAGATGTATTTAGATAACAATCTATTTTTATAACTCATCCATAACAATAGATCATCTTTGTTCATTTACCTTGAAAATTGTAAGCACAGACTTTGAACCGTTGAACAATGCATCGTCTTTGTTCTTGATTTCCCAGAATTTTAGAAGCTATGACTCATCCATAACAATAGATCGTCTGTGTTCTTTCATGTGACCTTGTAAGCATAGACTTTGAACAATGGGGCCCCCTTTTTGATTTCTCAGAATTGAGATGTGGTCGTATGGGGGAAACGGTTGCGAAACAGCTACCTGTTTTGGGAAACGGACCCCCTGTTTAAGGAAACGGCTACCTGTTTACAGGAAACGGCTACCTGTTTTTAGGAAACGGCTACCTGTTTAGGGGAACGGCCACCTGTTTAGAGGGCGTGGCTTTGAAACATGCACCTCAGGGCTCTTGATTTCCTAGAATTGAGATAACAATCTATTTCTAACTGAACAATGGATCGTCTTTGTTATCAGAGGTGTGACCTTATAAGCATAAACTTTAAATCGTTGACAATGGATTGCCTTTGTTCTTGAAAGAGATGTATTTAGATAACACTCTATTTCTAACTGAACAATGAATCGTCTTTATTCATTTACCTTGAAAATTATAAGCATAGACTTTGAACAATACATTATTCATGATTTCTCAGAATTGAGATAACAATTTATTTTTATAACTCGACCAGAAGAATGAATCGCTTTTGTTCTTTTACCTTGAAAATTGTAAGCATAGACTTTGAAGCGTTTCTTGATTTCCTAGAATTGAGATAGCAATCTATTTCTAACTGAACAATAGATAGTCTTTGTTCTTTCATGTGGCCTTGAAAGCATAGACTTTGAACAATGCATCACCTTTGTTATTGATTTCCTAGAATTGAGATAACAATCTATTTCTAACTGAACAATAGATAGTCTTTGTTCTTTCATGTGACCTTGAAAGCATAGACTTTGAACAATGCATCGTCTTTGTTATTGATTTCCTAGAATTTCAGAATGACTCAGCCAAAACAATAGATCGTCTTTGTTCTCTCATGTGACCTTGAAAGCATAGACTTTAAACAATGGGCCCCCTTTGTTTCTCAGAATAGGGCGTGGCCTCGAAACATGCATAGACTTGCTTGAGGACAATGACCTTCAGGACTATAATGACCTTGAAGCGGGGGACCTCGAAGAGGCTTACCAACCACATAACCTTGAAGAGAGTTACACACCTGTGGTCTTCAGCTACCCCTTGAAATAGGCAATGTTACCGACCTTGAAACGGGGAACGCGTACGTGCACGGTGAGTTAGGACCGCTATAGCTATACTACTAGTATGTTATCAAACTTGGTGAATATAAAACATTAACTTCCGTGGACGAACTGACCACCTCTCTTACCTCATTTATGGGAGAACTTTCTTCTAGTGCTGCTAAACGGTTGACTACCTTGTGGGCTCATGCGCATCAACACTGTGCTCTTATAAAAGCAATTCACCAGATGAAATAGCTGATATAAGTACACTTTTCCTTTTACTTCAAAATATTAATTCTGATGTAGAATCAAATCACGACCATTGGAAACGTGCTACGATTGTAAGATTTTCTTAAGTAGCTTCGTCTAGTCCTCAAGTGGCACGTGCTTCAAACACCGACAATGAACTTCTTTCTTCAGACTCAGAAGATATCAATCCTTCTCCTGTGTTTGTAACTTCTGTTCCTCCTACGGGTTGTTTCTTCTAAATATTTTGCTGCGACCAACCGTAATTTAACATTTTCTGGCGAAGGTTCTCCTTCTCTTTTGGAATTTCTTACTCGGGTTGACGTACTGGCTTCTGCTAGGGGACTGTCGCACCATTACTAATCTTTCATATTATTGTACGGATATATTTATCACTTCCATAAATTACAGTTCTATTGAGTTTACCTTAAAGATCGTTGTCATTCCACTAATTCAAATAATCATGAGCTTTATTTGTTAATAATACTTTTTCTCTTTTTTAGAGAAAATGGCCATTAATTTGACACATTTGGATGCGCGCTCTCTGATTTCCAAGTAGAATAATATTAAAAATTTGTTACTGGAAAACAAGTACGATGTATTAGGAATAAGCAAAACATGGTTGGACGCAAATGTTGATATCTAGCTTATACATTACTGATTACAACGCTTGTCATGTACCCAGGCTACACATAGTTGGAGGTGGTGGAATTTATATTAAGTCAGAAATAAGTTGTGTAATTGCTGTGAAAGAATGTTAAAAGTCAGTCGAGGAACTATGGGTAAAATTTGAATTATATAGTAAATCTTTAGTTGTTGGTATAATTTACAGACCAAATAGTGATTTTTCAGATTTTGTGAATAAGTTTGAAGACAGCCCATCAGTAGTTCAACCATTTTCCGATGAATTATATTGCTTAGGCGATGTCAACATTAATGCTTTGAAGCCAGTTAATTCCCTTTATATCAGTTTCATAGAGCCGTTATCGAATTTTAACCCTAAACAAATAATTGCGAATCCAACATGAATAACTGAAAGCGCAGCATCCTTAATTGACTTTATTATAGTATGCAAAGATACCCCAATTATTAATTGTAGTGTGTCCATTGCTCATAGTATCGCTGATCACTGTTTTGTATACTCTAGTAGTCTTATTGGATCAAATAAATGTACACCAACAATGAAAACGTCTAGAGATATAAATAGAATTAATATAAATATATTCTGGAATGATCTAATAGCTATACCATAGTATACCTTGCCGAAGTAGATGATAAATTAGAATTTTTTAAAAATAGTTTGTTAAATTTATTTAATATTCATGCTCCTTTAGTAAGGCAGTTTGATAGTAGGCCGTACACTCCGTGAATGACGGATAATATAAATCGATTAATCAAATTGCGTAAAAAAGCCTATTTAAAATTTAAAAATCTAAAAATGGCTCACATTGGCGTTATTGTCAACATTTACGCAATTACACAACATTTGCTGTCAAACAAGAGAAAACGCAAGTTTTAAATCATTCTTTTCGCAACAGAAATAAAAAACATCTCTGGAATGAGTTAAAAAAATACGATATTTTGCATCAAAAAGGACGTTTTCCTGCGGCATTAAACAATCATAATTCAATAAACAAACATTTCTTAAGTGTACAAAATGATGGACTTCCGGGTAAAGATGCTTTAAATTTTTACAATAATTATATTAGAGAAGGTACTAATAGCAATTTTAATTTTACTGGAGTAACACAACATGAGTTTTGCATGGTGACCTCTTAAATTTCATTAAATTCAGAAGGAGCTGGCACGCAGCTTAAATATGATTCTTTTTTGCTGTCACTTTATAATTCACTATATTCGCCACATCATAAATTCCTGTTTAACTCATTCCACTGTTCCCTCAATTTTCAAATATGATATTGTTAAACCATTGTGTAAAACATCAAACCAGTCGGTTTCTCAGATCTTCGACCAGTTAGCATACTGCCGGTTCTTTCAAAAAATGTTAAAGAATTATTTACACTCAATTACCATCTAATTTAGAACGACATAATATTCTGCCTACTTTTCGATCAGGTTTTAGGAAAGGATATAACTGTTCTTCAGTACTTTTACACGGAGCCACAGACAAGGGTGAATGTACGGCATTAGTACTGATTGACTATTCCAAATCCTTCGACACCATAAATCACAAAATTTGCTATTAATCTTACACTATATCGGCCTTGAAATAGAACCAATAATACTATTTCCGTCGTATATACTTAACCGATATCAAAAAGTGGTATTTCCAGTAAGAGAGCCTGACAAAGCATTAGTCGTATCTGGGATGCGTCAAGGATCAATGCTTGGACCATTGTTATGTACAATCTACACTTCGTTTCTTTATTTATCTTTACTTCATTGTAATTATCATATCTATGCTGATGATGCTCAGATATATCGGTCATTCCGAGAACCTGGAGAACAAAGTTGCCTTAATTAATGAGTATGTACGCCGCTTAATGCAATATTTTAAGCGTCATAATCTCAATGTTAAGGGTTGAAAATGTACTGTCGTTATTTTTGGTCATCGAACATTACGTTAACAAATTCAAACCAACGCTAACTTTTATATTGGGGGCCAAACTTTGGGGACGGAATATTTTACAACGTTTGCATCTCTTTCTACGCTCTTATCCTATTTCTGATTTTTGTGCTCTAGTAAATGGTATAAGATGCCAAATTCTAGGGTATCTCTCACATCCGTAGACTGTGAAAGGTAGAACAGAGGACATTGACGTACTAGAGGTGCCAAAAGTGTTTCGATCACTAATTCTGAGCATATTAAATTTATGGCGTGCCACAAATTTTATTCCCGATTTTCGCCATGGACAATAGCCTTTCGGTTCTCTCCCAGTTTTTGAGATGTTGTCAGATGACCATCTTGGCTGTACCTCTCTAACAGAACACCAAATACTCACGGACTCCGAACCTATTAAGCAACGATAAAGATACTATCCATTGTCTCTGACTTTACAAGTCATTGTAACTAAAGAGCTCAGTGACATGTTAGCTTTAGGTGTAGCGGAATCATCAAACAGCCCATGGTCTAGTCTTCTGGTGTTAGTTAAAAAGAAGGCTCAATCCTATCGTTTTTGTATTAACTTCAGAAAAGTTAACGCAGTAACTGAGAAGGATGCTTACATTTATTCAGTTCTGGAAAGGTTGCGCAATGCTCGCCTTCTCTATAGCCTTGATGCTCGTTCTGTCTATTGGCAAATTCCTCTTTCTCAATCGTCTTAACCATTGACTTCCACACCGCACCTCATCGAGGATTTAGGTGTATGCCGTTTGGTTTTCAATATCTGATTGATAGAGTTATTGACCATTCTGTTTCGCCTATCTTGACGATATTGTAATCGCGACTCCTACCTTTAGAAAGCATCTGGAAGTTCTTTCACTGACACTTCATCGGTTGCATACTGTTGGTTTGACTCTTAGACGGGGCAAATGTCAGTCCTGTCATCCAGAACTTAAGCATTTTGGATGTGACGTAAACAATGACTGTTTGTTAGTAGATCAAGATAAGATAGCAGCTATTGTCTCTATCTGGGTTCTAAAGTGTGTTGCTTATATCCGAAAAATACTAGGAATGACGAGATGTATAGACGTTTTATTCCAAATTATGCTTCTCTTACTGTTCCGCTAAGTACGCTCACTAGAAAAAAATACTGCTTTTGTGTGGTATTCTGTATGCCAAGACACTTTCGACTTCTAAAGAAATTTTTAATATCTGCTATTATTCTCTCTTGTCCGGACTACATTTGTCCTTTTTTTATTCAAACGGATGCCACAGATTTTGGTTTGGGTGCTAGGTGATGTGTCCATGATTGTATCTAGGTTTGCCGATAGTACCAAAATGCCGGAATTATAGATTATTTGTTAGTCCCGTACATCTTAAATGTAGTATAACTCTCGCAAGTAAATATAATGAGGCATAAATGTTTGGAAAGTTTTTTGAATTGTAACGCCTTATTTTGTCGTTTCGTATTTGAAGAATGTGTGAAATTGTTTTAGTAACAGTAGTCGTATTTAAAATCCCCATGTTGATAATGAAATAAACCTTTGGTTTATTTAGCAAATCTAGATTGGAGTTTCATATTAAATATTTGGTTTAGACTTAGGTATCAATAGATAGTGAAATTCCCTCTTTACTAGATTACTGTGAAAGAGATGTTGATTAGTTTCTGCGTATATAAATGGTTTCGTTATTTTTAATATTGGTGTGGTTTGGTAAATGAAAGGGAATTCTGTTTTATAAAATTAAATTGGGTATAAAATTTATTACGTTATATAGCACATCTTTGGTGAGTTTAAATTGTAAGCCATCAGACTGTCGTCGTTTTTGATAAGGTTCTGCTTGTAGACAAAGAGTTGAATTTTATATATGTTAGTTTAAGGTTCATTATAGTTGAGATTCGTTATCTTAGGCATATCAGGTTACTTGGCGTACCTTTTAGGCATGCAGTTTGCAGCATCATGTAATTTCTTCAGTTCGGCTAACGACTTTATTCGTTTTTGGTTTTTTTTGCCTTTTTTGGGTTTGGCTTTGGTGGGGGTTTGGTGCTTTGTGTTTGTTCGTTGGGTCGTGGGGGTTGGTTTTGCGGGGGTTGTTGGTTGCGTTTTTCTGGGTCTTGTTCTGTGTCTGTTTATTTGGGTTGTTTCCCCTTGTTTTTTTTGTCTGATCTTTGTTTGGGCGTTCTGGTGGTTTCTTTGGTGTCCTTGTTCTTGGCCTGTGTCTTTTTTGCCGTTTTTCCGTTCCGTTGTGGTGTGTTTCCGTGGTCCTGCCTTCTTGTTGTGTTTTTTGTGGTTTTGTTGGGTTGTTCCCTGCCCGTTGGGTTTTTGCGTTTGTTGTCTTTGTTGTTTGGTTGGTCTGTCTTTTTGTTCGGTTGGGTTTGGTCTTTTGTTTTATATCTTGTGCCGTTGTTCTTGTTTTGGGGTCTGGTTTTGGGCGTTTTTCAAGTTTTTGTTGTCTTGTTTTCCTGTTGTTGTCTTGGTTTTTCTGCGTTTCGTTTGTTTGTTCTTTTTTCTGGTTGGTTTTGGTTGGGTTTGGGCGCCGCGCTGGTTTTGTTTTGTTTCGTTTTGGTTGCGGTTTTGGTTTTTGCGTCTTTTTGTTGCCCTTTTGCTTGTTGCGTTTTCTGCTTAAGGGTTGGCGTCTTCTCCTTTCTGGCCTGCGTTTGGACTGTTTTGGGGTTTTTGGTCTGGTTTGTTTTTTTGGGGGGTTTCTTTTTACGTTTCTTTCGTCTTTGTTTTGGTTTTCGTTTTTTTCTGGTCTGGTTTCTTTTGGTTGTTTGAGTTCGGTTTTTTGGTTTTGGTTGTCGGTTTGGTTTTATTTGTCGTTTTGGTTCGGCGTTCCCGCCGCTGTTTGTTTTGTCGGGGTTCTGGTGTGGTTTTTTTGGGTCCTTTTTTGGTTGGCCCGTGCTGGTGTTTCCTTTTGTTTGGTTTGGCGTATTTTCGGTTTGGTTTCTGGTCGGTTTGTTTTGGGTTCTTTTTTCTCCGCTTTTTGTTGCGTGGTTTTTGTGTTTTTGGCTGGTTCGTTTTTCTTTTTTTTGGTTGGGTCTGGTTGAGGTTTGGCGTTTTGGGTTTTGGGTTTTTCGTTTTGGTTGGTTTTTTTCGTTTCCTTGGTTTGGTTGGTTTCGATTTTTGGTTCGTTTTGGCGTGTCTGGTCTGGTCTGTGCGTGTATTGTCTGGTCGTGTCTGTGTCGTTCGGTCTGTGTCGGTCTGTGTCTGTGTTGTGTCTGTGTCTGGCTGTTCTGGTCTGCGTCTGGTCTGCGTTCTGGTCTGTTCGTCTGGTCTGGCGGCCGTTCTGGTCTGGTCTGGTCTGGTCTGGGTTTCTGGTTGTCTGCGTCTGCGTCTGCGTCTGCGGTCTGCGTCTGCTCTGCGTTCCGTCTGCGTCTGGTCTGCGTATGCGCCTGCGTCCGTCTGATCTGCGTCTGGTCTGGTGGTCTGGTCTGCGTCTGGCTGGCTGGCTGGTCGGTCTGCGTCTGGTCTGCGTCTGGTCTGCGTCTGCGTTGCGGTCCGCGTCTGCGTCTGGCTGCGTCTGCGTCTCGTCTGCGTCTGCGTCTGGTTGCGTTCTTGCGTCTGCGTCTGGTGTCTGCGTGCCCGTCTGCGTCTGGTCTGCGTCTGCGTCTGTTTCTGCGTCTGGTCTGCGTCTGCGTTGCGTCTGCGTCTGGTCTTGCGTCTTTTGGTCTGCGTCTGCGTCGAGTCTGCGCCGTCTGTCTGCGTCTGGTCTGGTCTGCGTTCGTCTGGTCTGCGTCTGCGTCTGCGTTGCGTCGTCTGCGTTTCGTCTGTTCTGCGTCTGCGTCTGCGTCTGCGTCTGCGTTCGTTTGCGTCTGCGTCTGCGTCTGGTCTGCGCGGCGTTCTCTGCGTCTGCGTCTGCGTCTGCGTCTGCGTCTGCGTCTGGTCTGCGTTGCCCTGCGTGTCTGCGTCTGCGTTGCTCTGCGTCTGGTTGCGTCGCGTCTGGTTCGTGGCGTCTGCGTTGCGTTCGAGTCTGCGTCCGCGCCTGCGTCTGCGTCTGGTCGCGTCTGCGTCTGCGTCTGCGTCTGCGTCTGCCTGGTCTGGTTGCGTCTGGTCTGCGTCTGGTCGCGTTGCCTGGTCTGAGTCTGGATGTCCGTGTCTGGTGCTGTGCTGTGTTGTGTCGTCTGTGTCTGTGTTGTGCCGTGTTGGCCTGTGCGTGTCTTTGTCTGTGTCTGTTTTGTCTGTGTCTGTGTCTGTTTCTTTGTCTGTCGTGTCGTGTCGGTTCTGTCTGCGTCGCTCTGCGTTTCGTCTGGTTCGCGTCTGCTCTGCTCTGCGTCTGCGTCTGCGTCTTCGCTGGTCTGCGTCTGCGTTTGCGTTGCGTCTGCGTTGCGGTCTGCGTCTGCGTTCTGCGTCTCCGTCTGCGTCTGCTCTGCGTCTGCGTCTCGTCTGCTCTGCGTCTGCGCGCTCTGCCGTTCTGGTCTGCGTTCTGGCGTCCGGTCTGCCGTCTGCGTTCTGCGTCTGGCCGTCTGTCGTTCTGCGGGTCTTGGCTGTCTCGTCTGGTTTGTCTGCGTCTGGTCGTGTCGGTCTGTGTCTGTGTCTGACTGTGTCCGTGTCTGGTCTGTAATGTTGTTGTGTCTTGTTGGTCTGTGCTTTGTCTTGTGGTCTGTGTTGTGTTCGTGTCTTTTCTGTGTCTGTGTCTTTGTCCTGTCCGTGTCCGTGTCCGTGTCCTGTGTCCGTTCTGGTCTGTGTCTGTGTCTGTTCTGTGTCGGTCTGTGTCGTTCGTGTCTGTGTCTGTGTCTGCGGTCTTTGTCTGTGTCGGTCTGTGGTGGGTTGCGTCTGTGTCTGTCTTTTCTGTGTCGTGTCTGGTCTTCTGTGTCTTGTCTGTTCGTGTTCGGTCTGTTCTGTGTCTTTGTCTGGCGGTCGGCTGCCTTGGTCTGCGTCTGCTTCTGCGTCTTCGTCTGGTCTGCGTCTGCGTTGCGTCTGCGTTGCGTTGCGTCTGCTCTGTCGCTCTGCGTCTGCGTCTGGTCTGCGTCTGCGTCTGCGTCTGCGTCTGCGTTGCGCCCGGGTCTGCGTCTGGTTTGCGGCCTGCGTTTGCGTCTGCGTCTGCTTGCGTCTGCGTCTGCGTCTGCGCTGCGTCTGCGTCTGCGTCTGCGTCTGCGTCTGCGTCTTTGCGTCCCCTGCGTCTGGTCGCGTCTGCGTCTGCGTCTGCTCTGCGTCTGCCGTCTTGCGTCTGCGTCTGGTCTGGCGGCGTCTGCGCGCGTTCGTTCGCGCGTCTGGTCTGCGTCTGCGTCTGCGTCTGGTCCGCGTCTGCGGTCTTGCGTCTTGCGTCTGCGTCTGCGTCTGGGTCTGGCGTTCGGTCTGGTCTGGTCTGGTCTGCCGTTCGGTCTTGCGTTCTGGTCCGGTCTGGTTGTTCTGTTCTGGTCGCGTTCGTTGCGTCTGGTCTGGTTGGTCTGGTTTCGCGCCGGTTCGTCTGCGTCTGCGTCTGCGTCTGCTCTGCGTCGGTCTGCGTCTGCGTCTGCGCTGCGTCTGCGTTCGGTCTGGTCTGCGTCTGCGTCTGCGTCTGCGTCTGCGTCTGCGCTGCGTCTGCGTCTGCGTCTGCGTCTGCGTTGGCCCGTCTGCCTCTGCGTCTGCGTCTGCGTTGCGTCGCGTTGTTCTGAGTCTCGTCTGGTCTTTCGTCTGCGTTCGGTCTGGTTGCGTTGCCGTTCTGCGTCTGCGTCTGCGTCTGGTCTGCGCTGCGTCTGCGTCTGCGTCTGCGCTGCGTCTGGTCTGCTCTTGGTCTGCGTCTGCGTCTGCGTCTGCGTCTGGTCTGCGTTGGTCTGCGTCTGGGTCTGCGTCTGCTCTCGTCTGCTCTGGGTTGCGTCTGCGTCTGCGTTGGTCTGCGTCTGGTCTGGTCGGTCTGGTTCGCGTCCTGGCGGCCTGGCGTCTGCGTCTGCGTCTGCGTCTGCGTTGCGTCTGCGTCTGCGTCTGCGTTGCGTCTGCGCCTGGTCTGCTGCGTCCGTCTGCGTCTGCGTCTGGTTGGTCTGGTCTGTGTCTGGGGTTGGTCTGGTCTGGTCTGGTCGGTCTGGTCTGGCTGGTCTGGTTTCGTTGGTCTGGTTTGGTTGTCTGGTCTGGTCTGGTCTGGTCTGTCGTGTCTGCGTCTGGTTCGGTCGGTCTGGTCTGGTCTGCGCGGTTGCGTCTGCGTCTGCGTCTGCGTTTGCGTCTGCGTCTGCGTCTGCGTCTGGTTGCGTCTGCGTCTGCGTCTGCGTTGCGTCTGCGTCTGCGTCTGCGTCTGCGTCTGCGTCTGCGTCTGCGTCCGTCTGCGTCTGCGTCTGCGTCTGCGTTTGCTCGTGGTCTGCGTTGCGTGGGTTTGCGTCGGCGTCTGCGTCTGGTTGTCCGCTGCGTCTGCGTTGCGTCGGTCCGTTGGTCTGCGTCCGCCCTGCGTCTGGTCGGTCTGCGTCTGCTCTGCCGTCGCCTGTCTTTGCGTCTGCGTCTGTTTCTGTGTGTCTGTTCTTGCCTGTGTCTGCCCTGTGTCCTGTTTGGTCTGTTATGTGTCTGTGTCTGTGCCTGGACTTTGTGTGTGTGTCTGTCTGTGTCTGTTCGTGTCTGTGTCTGTGTCTGTGTCTGTGTCTGTGTCTGTTCGTATCTGTGTCTGTGTCTGTGTCGTTTTTTGTCTGTGCGTTGGTTGCATCTGCGTCTGCGTCTGCTTCTGCGTCTTGTCGGCTGCGCCTGCGTCTGCGTCTGCGTCTGCGTCTGCGTCTGGTCTGCGTCTGCGTCTGCGTGGCGTCTGCGTCTGTTTCTGCGTCTGCGTCTGCGTCTCGTCTCGTCTGCGTCTGCGTCTGCGTTGGTCTGCGTTCGTCTGCGTCTGCGTCTGCGTCTGCGTTGCTCTGCGTCCGCGCCTGCGTCTGCGTCAGCGTCTGCGTCTGCGTCTGCTCTTGCGTCTACGCCTGTCTTTGCGTCTGTGTCTGCGTCTGGGTCCGTGTCTGTGTCTGTGTCTGTTCTGCACCTGTGTCCTGTCGTCTGTGTTGTGTGTGTTCGCCTGTGTCTGTGTCTGTGTCTGTGCTGTTCTGTGTCTGTGTCTGTTCTGTGTCTTGTCTGTGTCTGTTCTGTGTCTGTTCTGTGTCTGGTCTGTGTCTGTTCTGTGTCTGTGTCTGTTCTGTGTCTGTGTCTGTGTCTGTGTCTGTGTCTGTGTCTGGTCGTTCTGTTTGTTTGGTCTGTGTCGTATCGTTTCTGTGTCTGTGTCGTGTCGTCTTTGTGTCTTTGTCTGTGTCGTGTTCTGTTCGTGTCTGGTTCGTTGCGCCTGCGTCGCGCCTGCGTCTGCGTCTGCGTCTGCGTCTGCGTTGCGTCTGCGTTGCTGCGTCTGCGTCTGCGTCTGCATTTGTTGTGTCTGCATCTGCGTCTGCGTCCGTCTGCGTCTGCGTTCGTCTGCGTATGCGTCTGCGTCTGCGTTGCGTTGCGTTTGCGTCTGCGTTCGCTGCGTCTGCGTCTGCGTCTGCGTCTGCGTTGCGTCTGCGTCTGCGTTGCGTCTGCGTCTGCGTCTGCGTCTGGTCTGCGTCTGCGTCTTGCGTTGCGTTGCGTCTGCGTCTGCGTCTGCGTCTGCGTCGCGTCGCGTCTGCGTCTGCGTCTGCGTCTGCGTCTGCGTCTGCGTCTGCGTCTGCGTTCGCGTTGCGTCTGCGTCTGCGTCTGCGTCTGCGTCTGCGTCTGCGTCTGCGTCTGCGTCTGCGTCTGCGCGTCTGCGTCTGCGTCTGCGTCTGCGCGTTGCGTCTGCGTCTGCGTCTGCGTCTGGTCTGCGTCTGGTTGCGTCTGCGTCTGCGTCGGTCTGCGTCGCGTCTGCGTCTGCGTCTGCGTCTGCGTCTGCTCTGCGTTCGCTCTGGTCTGCGTCTGCGTCTGCGTCTGCGTCTGGTCTGCGTTGCGTTGGTCGCGTCTGCGTTGCGTCTGCGTCTGCGTCTGCGTCTGGCCTGCGGTCTGCGTCTGCGTCTGCGTCTGGTCTGCGTCTGCGGAGTTCACGTCTGAGTCTGCGTCTGCGTCCGTCTGCGTCTGCGTCTGCGTCTGCGTCTGCGTCTGCGTCTGCGTCTGCGTCTGGGTTTGGTGCGTCTGTCGTTGCGTCTGCGTCTGCGTCTGCGTCTGCGTCTGCGTCTGCGTCTGCGTCTGCGTCTGCGTCTGCGTCTGCGTCTGCGTCTGCGTCTGCGTCTGCGTCTGCGTCTGCGTCTGCGTCTCTGAGTCTGCGTCTGCTCTGCGTCTGTCTGTCTCTGCGTCTGCGTCTGCGTCTGCGTCTGGTCTGCGTCTGCGTCTGCGTCTGCGTCTCTGCGTCTGCGTCTGCGTCTGGTCTGTGTCTGTGTCTGTGTCTGTGTCTGTGTCTGTGTCTGTGTCTGTGTCTGTGTCTGTGTCTGTTTCTGTGTCTGCTGTTGGTCGTGTCTGTGTCTGTGTCTGTGTCTGTCTGTCTCGTGTCTGTGTCTGCGTCGTGTCTGCGTCTGGTCGTCTGCGTCTGCGTCTGCGTCTGCGTCTGCGTCTGCGTCTGCGTCTGCTGTCTGCGTCTGCGTCTGCGTCTGCTCTGCGTCTGTCGTCTGTCTGGTCTGCGTCTGCGTCTGCGTCTGCGTCTGCGTCTGCGTCTCGTCTCGTCTGCGTCTGCGTCTGCGTTGCGTCTGTGTCTGCGTATGCGTATGCGTTTGCGTCTGCGTCTGCGTCTGCGTCTGCGTCTGCGACTGCGTCTGCGTTTGCGTCTGCGTCCTGCGTTTGCGTCTGGTCTGCATCTGCGTCTGAGTCTGCGTCTGCGTCTGCGTCTGCGTCTGCGTCTGCGTCTGCGTCTGCGTCTGCGTCTGCGTCTGCGTCTGCGTCTGCGTCTGCGTCTGCGTCTGCGTCTGCGTCTGCGTCTGCGTCTGCGTTTGCGCCTGCGTCTACGTCTGTCTCTGCGTCTGCGTCTGCGTCTGCGTCTGCGTCTGCGTCTGCGTCTGCGTCTGCGTCTGCGTCTGTGTCTTCGTCTGCTTTTGCGTCTGCTTCTGCGTCACGTCTGCGTCTGCGTCTGCGTCTGCGTCTGCGTCTGCGTCTGCGTCTGCGTCTGCGTCTGCGTCTGCGTCTGCGTCTGAGACTGCGTCTGCGTCTGCGTCGGCGTTTGCGTCGGCGTCTGCGTCTGTGTCTGCGTCTACGTCTGCGTCTGCGTCTGCGTCTGCGTCTGCGTCTGAGTCTGCGTCTGCTCCTGCGTCTATGTCTGTCTCTGCGTCTGCGTCTGCGTCTGGGTCTATGTCTGTGTCTGTGTCTGTGTCTGTGTCTGTGTCTGTGTCTGTACCTGTGTCCGTGTCTAGGTTTGTGTATGTGTCTGTGTCTGTGCATGTGACTTTGTGTGTGTGTGTGTCTGTGTCTGTGTTTGTGTCTGTGTCTGTGTCTGTGTCTGTGTCTGTGTCTGTGTCTGTGTCTGTGTCTGTGTCTGTGTGTCTGTGTGCTTGTGTGCTTGTGTGCCTGTGTATCTGTGTGTCTGTGTGTCTGTGTGTCTGTGTGTCTGTGTGTCAGTGCGTATGTGTGTCTGTGTCTGTGTGTCTGAGTGCCTGTGTGTATGTGTGTGTGTGTGTGTGTGTGCGTGGGTGTGTGGGTTGGTGTTGGTGTGTGAGAGCTTAGGGTATGCGTGATAGCGAGCGCGTGTGTGACCGAGTGCGTGAGCGTGTGGGTGAGCGTGTGAGTGAGCTTGCGAGTGAGAGTGTGAGCACGGGTGTGCGTGATCGTGTGAGTGGGCGTGTTTGTGAGTGTTCGAGTGACAGTGTGAGTGAGTGTGTGAGTTACTGTGTGTGAGTAAGTGTGTGAGTGAATGTGTCAGTGGTTGTGTCTGTGATTGTCTGTGTGATTGTGTGAGTGAGTGTGTGAGAGAGGGTGAGAGTGTGTAATTATGTGTGTGAACGAGTGTGTGAGCGAGTGTGTGAATGAGTGTGTATGTAAGTGAGTCAGCGAGTGAGCGGGTGAGTGAGCGTGTTAGAGTGTGAGTGTGTGTGTGTGTTTGTATGTGATTGTTTGTGTGTATGTGTGTGTGTGTGTGCGTTCATGAGCGTGTGTGTATGTGTGTATGCGTGTGTGTGTGTATGTGTGAGCGAATGACAGAGTGTTTGAGTGGATGAGCGAGTGGGTAAGTGCGTGATTGAGTGAGCGTGTGAGTTGGTGAGTGAGTGACTGTGTGTGGGTGGGGTAGTAGTTGTGTGAGTGAGTGAGTGAGGGCGTGAGTGGGTGAGTGAGTGTGTGAGGAGTAAGTGAGTGAGTAAGTTAGTGATTGAGTGAGCGAGTGAGTGAGTGAGTGAGTAAGTGATTGAGTGAGTGAGTGAGTGTGTGAGTGAGTAAGTGCGTGAGTGGGCTAGCCAGAAAGTGAGTGCGTAAGTGAGTGAGTGGGCGAGTGAGTGAGTTACTGGGAGAGTGAGTAAGTGAATGAGTGAGTGAGTGAGTGAGTGTATGTGTGAGTGAGTGTATAAGTGAGTGACTGACTGGTTGATTGACTGAGTGTGAGTCTGAGTGTGAGAGGGTGTGAGTGTGAGTGTGATTGTAAGTGTGAGTGTGAGGGTGATTGCGGGTGTGAGCATGTGAGGATCAGTGTGAGTTTGAGAGCGATTTTGAGTGAGTTTGCGCGTGCGTGCGTATGCGTGTGTGTGTGTGTGTGTGTGTGTGTGTGTGTGTGTGTGTGTGTGTGCGCGTGTGTGTGTGTGTGTGGTGTGAGTGTGTGTGTGAAGGTGTGAGTGTGTGAGTGTGATAGCGTGTGAGTGTGTGATCGTGTGAGTGTGGGTGTGTGAGTGTGTGATTGTGAGTGTGTGAGTGTTTCAGTGTGTGATTGTGTATGTGAGAGTGTGTGTGTGAGTGTATTGGTGTGTGATTGTGTGTGTGTGTGTGTGTGTGTGTGTGTGTGTGTGTGTGTGAGTGTGTGAGTGTGTAGTGTGAGTGTGTTAGAGTGCAGTGAGTGGTGTGTGTGTGTGTGTGTGTGAGTTTGTGAGTGTGTGAGAGTGTGAGTGTGTGAGTGTGAGTGTGTGAGTGTGTGAGTGTGAGTTCGTGAGTGTGTATGTGTGTGTGTGAGGGTTTGAGTGTGAGAGTATGCGAGTGTGTGAGTTTGTGACTGTGTGGTGTGAGTGTGTGAGTGAGTGTGGGATGTGAGATGGAGTGTGGGTGTGTGAGTGTGGAGTGTGTGAGTGTGGAGTGTGTGTGTGTGTGTGAGGGTTTGAGTGTGAGAGTTTGAGTGTGAGAGTATGTGGGTGTGTGAGTGTGTGAGTGTGTGAGTGTGTAAGTTTGTGAATGTGAGAGTGTGTGAGTGTGTGATTGTGTGAGTGTGTGAGTGTGTGAGTGTGTGAGTGTGTGAGTGTGTGAGTCTGTGCGTGTGAGTGTGTGAGTGTGAGTGTGGTGAGTGTGAGTGTGTGAGTGTGTGAGTGTGAGTGTGAGGTGTGTTTTGTGAGTGTAGCATGCGTTTGTGTGTGTGTGTGTGTTTGTGTGCGTGTGTGTTTGTGGCGTGTGTTTTTTTGTGTGAGTAGGCGTGGGAGTGGGCATGTGAGTTAGCGTGTGGGTGAGCGCGTGGGTGAGCGTATAAATGAGCGTGTGAGTGTGCGTGTGAATGAGCGTGTGAGTGAGCTTGTGCGTGAGCGTGTGAGTAATCGTGTGAGTGAGCATTTGAGTGAGCGTGTGGATTAGCGAGTTAGTGGGCGTGTGTGTGACCGTGTGAGTGAACGGGTGAGTGAGTGTGTGGGTTAACGTGTGAGTAGTCGCGTGAGTGAGCGTGTGAGTGTGCGTGTGATTGAGTGCGTGGGTTAACGTGTGAGTAAGAATGCGAGAGTGGGCTTGGTTGAGTGTGTGAGTGAGTGAGTTAGTGTGTGTGCGTGCGTGTGAGTGTCTGAGTGAGTGAGTGTGTGAGTGAGTATGTGAGTAAGTGTGTGAGTGTGTGTCAGTTTGTGAGGGTGTGTGTGTGCGTGTATATGAGTGAATTAGTGGGAGAGAGTGAGAGAGTGGGTGAGTGAGTGAGTGATTGAGTAAGTGTGTGTGTGTGTGTGTGTGTGTGTGTGAGTGAGTGAAGATTAGGTTAGTAAGTGAGTGAGTGTGTGAGTGTGAGTTAGGGTGTGGGATTTAGTTTGTGTTAGTGAGTGTGTGAGTGAGTGAGTGGGTGAGTGAGTGAGTGGGTTAGTGAGTGAGTGAGTGAATGAGTGAGTGAGATTGTGTGTGAGAGTGTGTGTGTGTGTGAGTGTGTGAGTGTGTGGTGTGTGTGTGAGTGTGTGAGTGTGTGTGTGTGAGTGTGTGAGTGTGTGTGAGTGTGTGGAGTGTGTGAGTGTGTGTAGTGTGAGTGTGTGAGTGTGGTGGAGTGTGTGAGTGTGTGAGTGTGGAGTGTGTGAGTGTGTGAGTGTGTGAGGTGAGTGTGTGAGTGGTGAGTGTGGTGAGTGTGAGTGTGGAGTGTGTGAGTGTTTGAGTGTGTAGGTGTGTGAGTGTGTGAGTGGTGAGTAGTGAGTGTGTGTGAGTGTGAGTGTGTGAGTGTGTGAGAGTGTAAGTGTGTGAGTGTGTGAGTGTGTGTGTGTGTGTGTGTGTGTGTGTGTGTGTGTGTGTGTGTGAGTGTGTGAGTGTGTAGGTGTGTTAGTGTGTGTGTGTGAGTGTGTGAGTGTGTGAGTGTGTGAGTGTGTGAGTGTGTGTGTTGAGTGTGTGAGTGTGTGAGTGTGTGAGTGTGTGAGTGTGTGAGTGTGGTGGAGTGTGTGAGTGTGTGAGTGTGTGAGTGTGTGAGTGTGTGGGAGTGTGAGTGTGTTAGTGTGTGAGTGTGTGAGTGTGTGACTGTGTGAGTGTGTGACTGTGTGAGTGTTTGAGTGTGTGAGTGTGTGAGTGTGTGAGTGTGTGAGTGTGTGAGTGCGTGAGTGTGTCAGAGTGTGAGTTTGTCAGTGGGAGTGAGCGTGAGTGAGGTGGTGAGGTGTGGTTGAGCGTGTGAGTGATGTAGATGTTTGTGAGGTGTGAGTGTGAGTGTGTGAGTGTGTGAGTGTGTGAGGGTTTGAGGAGTGGGTATGTGAGTGTGTGAGAGTGTGAGTGTGTGAGTGTGAGTGTGTGGGTGTGTGTGGAGTGTGAGTGTGTGAGTGTGTGGGTGTGTGAGTGTGTGAGTGTGTGAGTGTGTGAGTGTGTGAGTGTGTGAGTGTGTGTGTGTGTGTGTGAGTGTGTGAGTGTGTGAGTGTGTGAGTGTGTGAGAGTGTGAGTGTGTGTGTGTGTGTGTGTGAGTGTATGAGTGTGTGAGTGTGTGAGTGTGTGAGTGTGTGAGTGTGTGTGTGTGAGTGTGAGTGTGTGAGTGTGTGAGTGAGTGAGTGTGTGAGTGTGTGAGTGTGAGTGTGTGAGTGTGTGAGTGTGTGAGTGTGTGAGAGTGTGAGTGTGTGTGTGAGTGTGTGAGTGTGTGTGAGTGTGAGTATGTGAGTGTGTGAGTGAGTGAGTGTGAGTGTATGATTGTGTGAGTGTGTGAGTGTGTAAGTGTGTGAGTGTGTGAGAGTGTGAGTGTGTGTGACTGTGTGAGTGAGTGTGTGTGTATGTATGTAGTGTGCTAGTAAATGAATGAGAGTGTGAGTGGGTGAGTGAGTAGGTACGTGGGTGAGTGCATGAGCGAACGAGTAAGTAAGAGAGTGAGTGGGTGAATGAGTGAGTGAG
>JARFJB010002511.1:137500-162500 GCA_036346205.1 Vesta saturnalis | reverse complement strand
GACATGAAAGGTTATATGACTAAAATACTTGAAAACCTCAAAGTTTCTGGATACTAAGTTATGAGAAATCAATTACGATGCGACTACAGGCCAGTGTCAAAATGACCCTCCTTTTATCACTTTCGATGCCACCAATTTCTGAATAGTTTACCGAGCGTTGAATAAACTATTTTTTTAATTCCTTTTTCTGATAAGATTAGGAGTCTTAAACCAACCAACAAAACATCGGTACTATTATCTTTTATCAATTCTAAATGAGATATCGCATATGTTATAATCACAATCTGGAACAATACCTAAATTTGCAAGTTTTTATTGCTCTAGCTGTTGGTTACTCTGAGCGAATAATGAAACTCGACCCTTTTATAATCATTTCATTATCAACAAGTGTGAGTAGGGCTTATAATTTCAATGAAGTTAGTGTGGAGAAACTTTTTAATCAACAGGTAAGCTTGAAATGTGTTGCATAAAGTTTATGACGTACTGAACCGGGTTTCACACCATATTGGAATTAGCGGTAAAAACTTCTTAATGTGTTAAGTTACTAAAGAGAGTAATGCATTTTTCATGAAAAAGACAATTATTAAGTGTGCAACTGTCAGGATGATTATTTTTACTAAATCATTTTGTTTAGTAGCTTACAGAAAATATTGATAGATACATTTTTTTTGTAATTACGAATCCCTTTAAATACTTTATAAAAAAATTATAGGATTGAGTGTGTTTCAGGTGACCTGTGTAGTATCAGCACATACAATCTTTACAATTGTGTACTTAACAGTGGAAGGAACATGTAAGCTAATTTTTTTTTACTATGATATTATAGCAGTTGTTCTTAAACGTCTGAATGACGTTTATTAATTTAGATCTCCAATTTAATTTTAATAGACATAAATAATACTTACATAAATTTAATTTATGTAAGCTGTAGATAAATAAGTTTAAAGTTGCATTTACATGTAATGTTAATAATGCAGTGAAGGTTTTATGTGTTTTAATTACTAATTATAATTTTTGAATGTAAATGTTGTTTAGACACCTTTTTAATACAGTCCCTTTAGTTCACATTCACAGTCAACGTACTCCTAAACTGGTTTGAGAATCTCATTACACTACAGAGTACTTTTTCAGAATTCAGTTGCTTGCGGGAAGATTTTCGAAAGCATTAATGAGATAATTTATATCAGAATATAATTTTGTATTTGTGCCTTAGTAATAGCCTGTATGAGCTCTTTAATTTGCTTTCGATGCGTTAAACATGTCATCCATCGTAACCTAAAAGTATGACAGTAATAATTTGGATATTGTTGCACTTTTAAAGACGGTACACTTCGGTGTCTTCTTCGCCTATCCCTCAACATATGAGTATCGTACTATATTTCGCAATCTGAAAGATTACCAGAATTCCTAAATGAATAGTACGCTTCTTCTTTGTTTCGTTAATCTCCGCTCCCTTCAGTAATGGGTCGCTATTTTACTATGAACATACTCCACACACCCGTCTTTTTCGATAAGTAAAGAATAAATGATGCATGCCTCTCCAAAGTAAGCGAATTATATTGTTTTAGTGGGAACTTATTAAATATACTGGGTGAGGCATGAAGAACTGTACATACTCCTACCACGTGTGGAGACCTCTAAAAGGAATATAAAATGAGCACTTAAAAATATCTACTTCTCTTGCTTAATAATCTACAGGGTGGTTTATGAGTTTTGACTAAAACTGATGTACGCCATAATTCTGTTAATGTTTACTTGATTGTCTTCATGTTTTGATGCGAAGTTATGCTATTCCTACCTAATTATCACACGCGATCAAAATTTAAATAATCCAGGACCGGTCTTTAAAAATTAGCCGGCTTGGATTCTACAATTTTACGCACCCTGTTTATGGATTTGGCAAAACTTTTGATGGTTCCTTGAAAGTATAGAGATGGGTAATACAACTAATGTAGTTCACATTTTCTCCACACGACCATTCTGTTTTTAATAAAAAAATCTAGTTTAATAAAATTTTAAAGTCTGGCAAAATTTGTAAAATTATTTTATAAATTTTAAAAAAGAAACAATTAATCTAAAAAATTAACACAAATTAAGTACTAAATATGTTTTGGAATTAGATAAAATAAACATTATGTGCTGTATTTACATACAAGATTATCTTATGCTAATGGCGACATACTTTGAAGTTCTACATTTTGTAAGCCAGCCCTGGAAATTGAATAAAATGATTATTATAAAAATGGAAAGATATTCAGTACTTATTTTGAGCTAATTTTTTAGATTAAATGTTTTTTATTCAAAATTTATAAAATAATTTCACAAATTTTGACAGACTTTAAAATTTTATTAAACTTGATTTGTTATTAAAAACAAAATGATCGCGTGAGGAAAATGTGAACTACATTAGTTGTGTTACCCATCTCTGTACTTTCAGAGAAGCATCAAAAGTTTTGTAAAATCCCTATACAGGGTGCGCAAAATTCTAGAATCCAAGTCGGCTAATTTTTAAAGAGTGATAATTAAATAGGAATAACATTACTTCGGACCAAAACCTAAAATCAATCAAAGCAACATTAATAAATTTATGGCGTAGAGTAGTTTTTGTCAAAACTCTTAAATCACCCTGTAGATTACTAACCAAGAGGAGAAGACATTGTTAAATGTTCATTTGATGTTCCCTTTAGAGGTCTCCATACGTGGTAGGAGTATGTACAGTTCGTCAAAACACCCTGTATAATTGATATATTATTATTATACAGTTTTACAAAATAAGTTTACACAATATTAGACTACCGTTGCTTGGGCGAAAGTAGTTCTTCTAAAGAATATTCCTATAAATTGATTTAGACCAGGTCAAACTAGACCATAGTTAATAAATGCAACGAAATTCTACAATCAATTTTGTTTGCATCGTTATGAAGTGGTTTAAGGTTTTATGCATAACGAAGATAAAGTACAGAGTTGGTTTAGGTTTATTCGTAAGTTCCATGCATAATTATTGGATAATTTACCAATAATTCGAAAAAGATTAATAAAAGGAAAATATATTTGTTTTTAGTATTTAGTTTAATTTAAATAACTTGTATATTTAAGTATGGTTGAGACACATCCATGTTTGACTACTTTACCTGCTCTATCGATTGTTTGATAGTGGTTCAAGTAGAATATTAATCTAGAGAGCTCGCTCAGTTCGTTCTCAACAGCATATATAGGTGCCCCCTTTTCCGCACTTTTTCAATAATTTTTCATCTTATCCATTTTACACAGTTTCTTACATGATGACTTAACAACTTAACCCTTTCCTGAAAAAAAAAGGGAAACATAACTTTGTATTTCTTCCTCTGACGTTTTATTTCTGCTTTTATACACAATTTACTGTACCTTTTACTACTATTTTTTAAATAATTGCATCCTGTTTTTGTGTACCGGCATTAGTTTACTTTCTAGTTTATTTTCAATATTAAATTGGTGATTTGCCCTCTCCAATGGTTCTTGACATAAATTCAAATTTTGTATTTTCGGCATTAATTTATACAGTGGACTTTTCCATTACCGAAAATTTTGGAATAAAACGCCTAGCATAATGCTATAAATCGTTTTACCTCATTCACATCCTGTAGTATTGGATACTTTTCGAATACTTTTGTCTTATTTGGATTTGGTAAAATAACATTTACTGTAATTAAATATCTCGGTATAGTGTCGGTTTTTCAAAAATCTACTCTTAATCCGATTTAATTTTAAATTTATTTTTCTTATCTATTAATACTTTAATTAGATTGCTGTTGTTATTTGTTAAATTATTTCCGTATCATCTAAATGCACAAAATCTGAATAAAAATTTAAACCTGAAAGATCTACAGTTATTACCGAACCTCCATCAGAAGCTAAACTTCTGCTAGGTATACTTAGTAAAGATGGCATCGTCCTCTATATTTTTGTTTAATTCTCGATAATTTGTAACTACTATCCACTTTTGTTCCTTTTAGGTGGCCCAGCAACTGTGGTGCTGACCAGTTAGGCTTACTTTCGTCAGTAATAACATTCCTTTTTTTATAATTCATTTGTTTATTCACCTCCACCATTTGAATACACGGTAGTTTATACTATCTTCTGTAAACAGGTTTCGCATTTTGTTTGTTCATAACATTTCCTTTTGCTACATTTGTGACTTATTTTGTCTTGTTCCTTTACCGGTATGTCCACATTCTTCAGATTATTTGCATTTAGCTTCTATCCTCCGTGTTACAACTGTCAGTATTGATTAAGTCTAAAGGTTTACCTACCCTGCTAAGTGAGGTATAATTTTCTTTTAATTTTTGTAAGCCATAATTTGTCAATGGTTCATTTTGGTTTAAAATTTCCAATTCTAATTTCACTGTCATTTAACTGGAATAAGCTGTATTTTTGTTTTAAATCTAATTCCGCCATAAATACTCCGTCTGTTATCTCTTTCAGTAAAATAACATTCTTATTTTGCAGAAACCATAGAATATTGTATTGCATCTACATGGAACTAATGTTTCAAAATTGTTTTGGCTCTAGTGCGATACAAGTTGCTTTACTATTTCCCTTATTTCTAGTTAAAGTAAAGTTTTTGTCATTCTTAATCTATACTGAAAATACGTCTAACTTATTTCATTTCCTACTATTTCGATCGATAACCTTTGTTTCCTTTTTTAGATTTATTAAACCACATTAACAAACTTTATCTAGTTCTCAAATTTAGCAACGCATTCCATTCCTAGTTACCTACATTCATTCACTGTAGGTACCTAAGAATGCTGATTCATAGCTTTGTCTATTTAATAGTTTTAATAAAATATAACTTACAAATATTGTCTTACTTCCCTAAATTTTTTTCACTTTATGCGTATTTACGTACCTAATTAGTTTGCTAACTTAATACCCTTCCAAATTAATTTTCTAATTTTTAATAATATAGTCTTAAATAATACACATTTCATAAATTATTTACTTTGAGCTTTCTGTACACATTTTATCACTACATTATAATAAATAAAGTATACATCTAAAGACATGACCTATATGGAATTGACTAAACGCCTACATTTCTTACTTTCAAATATTCTTTCTCCTTTTTACATTTTTCTACCATTTCCAATTCTTATAATCTTGCTGCCCTAATGACACCTTTTTTTTTCATGCTATTTTACATTTCGACCATAAAATGAATACTTTTATGCCAGCTATTAATGCCATTATGAGAACAATTTTTTTGTAACATTCACAGATTCTTTTCTTAGGATCGCCATGTGTTGTTAGGAATATTTAGTATAAGTTAAATAAGTCACATACTTAAGTGTGGTTGAGTAACACCCATGCTAGACTACTTCATGTACTCTATCGACTGTTAGACATTGGATCAACTAGAATACTAATCGAAACGAGAGCTTGCTCCGTGGGGTTACGTATGTTTCGGCGTGGCCGTTTCGGCGTGGCCGTTTCGGCGTCAGCCGGTTCGGCGTGAGCCCGTTTTGGCGTCGGCCGATTTGGCGTGAATTGTCGATTACTTGAAAATTATTACTTATTACAAAATATATCTTTTGCCGACAATAAAACAAAATGTACAATAAACTAGGTATCTATATATTAATAAAAATAATATGCATAAAAAAAACACTTATTAGTTTATTACATTGTGTATGAAAATGTTACATGTAATTATGAGTTAAACCCCTAATAAATTTAAAGGGTAAAAATGTTGTACCAGCCTTAATATGCGGGTATCTGCATCTCGTCCGCATCTCGATATTTTCTAAGCTTTACCGGTGGCTGATTGCCTGCAACAAGTTGTTCATAATAACAATCCCGTCCTTTTCGAACCTTTTTGAGGGCGTCTATAAATTTAAAAATAGTTGGATGCTGCCCTCTGAGTTCTAGCTGCAATCTCCTATCAGATGCTTCTGCGTTGTTGTTAGTTCTGTCGGCGCCATGTAATATTCTTTCGTACAAATTCCATATTTCTGGAGGAAAAAGAGGTCGACGTCTACCATGCCCTCGCCTATAATCAATTGTTTATTAATAATCTTATTGAATGTAGAATTATACAGGCAAATACAAATTTATACAAATTAAATATATAAAATAGTATACAAATTAAGCGCACCTGTTCCTGCATCCAATATAATTATCCTCAAACTAATCCAGAAGAGGCTGCAGTTCTTCAGGCAGAACATTTCGAAGGGCATCTAGGGCTTCCTCTAAATTAGGAATAGGCACAAACGCCAGTAAAATGACCATCTTGCAATATAGTGCAATTTTCGGATAATTATTGCAATTGATCATCATCCCCAATGCGCCTACATGTTTTTTCATGTTTTGTGACAAATGAAAAAAACATCCATTTATGTTTACTCCTGGAAAGCTGTCTTTAACTGAGGTGATTACAGCCTGTTCATAATCGCAATTGACTTCTGATGGCTGTACTTGCTGTCCTAACTCCTTTATCATGTTAAAAATTTGGGTGTATGTAGCTCGTAACTTGTTAGGTAAAAGAGCATAAATCATAGGATGTACGCCACTATTTCGTACAACCATTATAGTAAACACTTGAGAAAATAAAGGTGGTGATATGGAAAACGTCCCATCCACATACCAGGTTGTTGCAATATTCAAATGCTGTAGCCAACTTTGCCTTTCAAAAATTAAAATTCTATTTTCTCCTTCACTGTCTGCTAGAGAAAAATTCTCAAAAATTTCGGGTTGTACTTCATACGTTTGCTTTCTTCCTGGGAGAGTTAAGTCTGCAATGTTAACTAGATTTGGAGGTGTAGCATTAATAGCGTTACGTTTGCGTCGAATAATCTTGTCCAGTGCACGTTTATTAGGCAATCTACCTTGACCAACCTGCGTTGTGTTTGCTACACACTCGTTGATAATCTACAAAGGAACGCAATATTACAATCAACTCTTGCTTTGTGAAACATAAGCTACTAAATTAAATTACGTATAAAATAAATAAATACTTATATAACTTTGTAAATATGTGCAAGAGTATTCTTTTTTGGTCAAATATAATATTTGTTTAATGTGTGATCCCTTGAATCTAAGCATAACCTTTTACATTTTTAATAATTAATTTGAAAACTATGCATACCTGAACTGTTCCTTCTAAGAGAATGGCTATTGATACGCGCTTTACAAAAACCATTTTGCTCGCATCTCCAAAATTTAACCCTTTCATTTAACATACTTTGCGCGTCAAACACGTATATATAACCGTTATATGTAAACTTTAGTTTCCCTCTTTTGGAAATTATATTTTCCATGATTGATAAATAAGAATATAAATCTACTAGGGAGACGACACGGTTCAACAATGAAATGAAATAAGTTTCTTTTGTAACCCATTTATACAGAGTTTGGGATGTTTCTAATTATCTTTAAACGGCACAAAGGAATTACCACTAATTAATAATACCCACGTGAGAGTACTTAAGTGATCGTGATTGATCCGGTGTGCTTTCTCCTTAATTAGGAAAAAATTTGGTAAGAATTAAGCGCATTCATTGCGAAGGGATAAAAATAATTAAGATAATAATAATAAGATAATAATAATAATAAGCTAGTAATAATAATAATGTAATAATAATAATATAATAATAATAATAAGATAATAATAATAGTAAGATAATAAGATTGTCGTTATAATGAGGTGAAAAAGATCGACCACTCACGCCAAATCGGCACACGCCAAAACGGGTTCACGCCGAACTGGCTGACGCCGAAACGGCCACGTCGAAACGGCCACGCCGAAACGGCCACGCCGAAACATCCCATCCCCTGCTCCGTGCATTCCTAGATATATACACAAGTAACCCCCTTTTCCAGTATTTTCTCAGTAACATTGTTTAGTCTACTTACGGAAAAAGTTTTCATACTTTTTTAGTGACCTTAGATTTCTATTAAAGAAATAACACTGGTGACATGTTTTGGTCAATTTTTGATTAAAATTGTATTTGGCAGGAACACTACCGCCAAATGTCGAAACGATTAATCCACTAGAAATATTGTTGGCGAATATCAAGCAATTAGGTAATATTTGGTTTGAGGTTCAAGTATAGTTCTCGTTTAAATCCATTATAATTTTGTCATAAAGATAAGTGTGAAGTTCATTCTAATAGAAAAACTATTATTGGTAAAGATATTGATGTATATATCGAGTGTTATTTAAGTACGTGACCAAACCTCAAGGAGTGATTTTAAGCCGAAAAGCTTATGTAAATACAGGTTCGATAATGCTTAGTTTTCAAGATACAGTGTAAAACTTTTTTTAAAATAATCGTTGTTTCGTAAAAATCTTAATAATACTTCAGCCGATTTTGATGAAATTTGGTGTAGTGTTATTTATGGTAGAAGGGGGCTAATTTGACCTTAACTAGATTAAAATTATTAAGACCAGTTGCGTACGGGGGAGCACTTCACAAACACTACACCCTGATGAAATGTTCGGCATTTGGAGTTTTATATGTAGTTTAGGAACAAGTATGAAGTCTACCCACAGTTTAAATTTAATGTACCTTGGACGAAAAAAAGTAGATTTATAAATTGCAGAATATTTGGTACACACGACGACGATCATCTCTGACAAGTTAAGTTTGGGTTTACTGTGGGCTGTGATGTTATCGGATCAGCACTTCGTGGTTTATACGTTTTAGATGGGACTTTAACCGGTTACCTGTATTTCTTAAAATAACATACCAAAGGTATAAGGAATGAGGTAAATTTAGGGACTCGCGCTATGCTGGAGTGGTTTCAGCATGGTGGTGCACCGCCCCATAATCAATTAAGAACAGCTACAAATTCTGTTCCAAAATGGTGTAACTTGTGTCATGATTATAATGGTAATCATTTTGAACAAATGTACAAATACCTTTAGGTAATGCTTTAGTTAATCATAGAGCAGTTTTCGTAGGTCTTGACTTTTTATGTTTTTGTATCATAGCCAAATTTATCCATTAATGCTTTGTTATTTATTAAATAATATTTTTGCCATTTTTTTTTAAATATGTTTGGTTTTCCCTTCATTAATAATAAATCACTGAAAATATTTCACATGTAATGATTTTATAATTTCATTTTGAAGTAAAAATGTTGCGATTAACAATGAAAAATTACATCCTGCAAATCATCCCCTCTGCTCTTTTAACATCTAAGCATTCGTTTTTTAAAATTATCAATCACATTCTTGCAGATATTCTGGCCAATTTCTCCAATTGAATGAATAATGTTATCTCGAAGCTCTTCGAAAAATTATTCGATCACCGAATCTTTCCTTTAAGGTATTGATCCTTTCATTCGCAGTGTGGCAAGTGGCACCATCCTGCCGAAACAACATATTCTGGACATCCATATCTTCCAAATTAATCCATAAACTTGTTACCATTGTCCTGTATCGAGCTCCATTTACATCAACCTCATCACAAGCCTCATTCTGGAAAGCAGGGATCAATCCGGTCCAAAAACCACACCACACAGTAACTTTTCTGGATACTGTTGTTTCTGCGGTATTTTCCTTGGATTGTCTTCATCCCGTATACTACAATTTTGCTTGTTAACCTGTCTTCCAAGTCCAAAATGAGCTGCAACGCTAAAGATTATTTTTCTAAAAAATCGTTACCTCCTTGCTTTCTTTCTAAGACCGAATTAAGAAGTGGACGACGTGACATGTGACCGGTTGGCTTTAGTTCTTGTGTCAAATGTATGTTGTAGGCTGTTAAATGCAGACCTCTCTTCAAAATGTTATGAAGACCCGATTTTTTAATATTCGGTTGCTGTGAACGTTTACGAATTGACATTTTCGGGTTTTCAGCAACACTAGCATGTACTGTAACAACGTTTTCCTCTGATCCAGCACGAGAATTGCAAACTGATTGTCTGTAGATTTCTACTGGCCCAAACTCTTAACATTTTTTCACTAAATTCGCAATAACTTTCACCGATGGTGCAATACTTCGTCCTTAATTCGTACGACATTTGTTGGAGTTTCAACAAAACATTCCCCATTTTGGTAATACGTTTTTACAATAACTACACGTTCTTCAATGGAAAATCGTTCCATGATGAGCAAGTCAAAGCTAATCGAAACGGTTTTT
This sequence comes from Vesta saturnalis, assembly GCA_036346205.1. Classification (NCBI taxonomy): domain Eukaryota; kingdom Metazoa; phylum Arthropoda; class Insecta; order Coleoptera; family Lampyridae; genus Vesta; species Vesta saturnalis. The sequence continues at coordinate 152,379 of JARFJB010002511.1, read as the reverse complement.
TTTACTTGACATCTGTCACAGTGATATGACATTTAAGCAACAGTAATAAAAATGGCTCGGAATTTAAATCGGAAGGTCAAATTTGGACGTAATTCCCGTAGAGCTAAAGTCAATTGGCGGCTTAGATTTTGTGATCTCACACCGCGAAATTATTTTTTGGGGTACTTCTTGAAGGGAAGGTTTTATGTTTACAATCCTCAAACCACTGAATAGCTTTGAGATGACATTATTCATTCAATTGGAGAAATTGACCAAAATATCTGCGAAAATGTGATTAAAAATCTTGTCAAAAGAGTGATAGCACGCCAAGTGAGCACTTCCAAGGTGTGGTTTTTCCTTGTTAATCGCAACATTTGTACTTCAAAATGAAATAACAAAATCATTAGATTTTAAATATTTTCAGTGATTTATTATTGAATTAAATCATAAGGTCAAACTTAGACACCTCTTATATATATATATATATATATATATATATATATATATATATATATGGATAAGCATTGTTTAATCCTTACAAGCATATCCACTCATCTATACTGACGTAATTAACAAAAACAAATTGTACAGAATCGTCAAAATTTAGTTTTAAAATTTTCTGTGTGGGGGCGCTTGCATTAATATTGGGTTACAGTGACTCTACTACAAACAGTGGCGACAAGCAGCGATTAGCTCCGTACATCCGCCATTATGAGGCAAAATTTTTGGCGGGTATTATTAGCACAGGAAATTCAAATGTTTTGTTAAAAGTCGATTATTTATGAGGTATTTTATTGAAATATGATATTTTAATTTGGTATTTTATAAAAAATCCGAGTAGCTGCGATCAAAAACCTCTGTTATAACTCAAAAATTTGTGTTTAGGACAGTTTGAAAAAATGTTATTATCATTATACTGAGTATACGATGATGTTTTTTTTTTAATGTAAGTTTAATATACGGTCGCAAATAGACTTTACAATTGCGTTACAGCACTTATTTGTAATATTAACTGCTTATTTTAGTAAGCGAATATTCTTTAGAACAATGCAGCCTGAAGAACAAAACCAAGAGAATGTGAGAAATGTGTATCTATTTGATTCACATACAACATTATGCCTACATATCCAGTTCATACTAAATTCTATTTATTATTACAGATAATAAACGCTAACTGCTAAAATTTACTATTAATTGTCACTTTGACAGTGGTAAAGGTTACATACAATTTTTACAGCGACAAATGCACTTACTTAAAGAATATTCTATTATTGTTTTTACTCAATACGCAATACTTACAAAAAACTCCAAAACAGCACGGCAACAAAACTGCGAATGAACAAAATAGTGTTCTAGGGGACCCTGTTAAACCACACAATTTAATATTATTATAACACTCTATGTTCATATTTGCACTATATTTACAAGAAACTAAATTAACGTCAATAATAATAATTTCTTATAACGCAAAAACGCGTCAATCTTAATACAAAACACATGATGCTTAAACGTCAACAAAGAAAATTTACCTTTTAATGACGGCCGTACACCACGTGACTAGTCTGGCCAATAAAAATCGATACATCAATTGTCGCGACTGTTTGTACCAGAGTCACTGTATATTGGGGTATATGTGCATATGAAATTTTTATAACCTTCCTGAGCCACTAGCTGTGGCAACATTGACTCAATTTCATTTTTGTCATTTTCTTAGTGTATTTAAACGCCCGCGCATGGTGCGATTCGATGCAAAATACGTGAATGCAGTTTGTAGTTAGCTATTTGAAATACTATTACTTTTTCCATGCCTCAAAGAAGTAAATTGTTACTGAGATTGGCGCTAGAAGATCAACATGGTTAATAATATCTATGCTTTTATAATAGTAATCTCATACTTGTATCATAATATGAGTAAAATTATATTTTCCGGGGTAACAATTTTTGATTATCGTTTTACATTCTAACCAAGCATGTCTTAATTTTAAGCTGAGTGTGCATAAAGTTGTTCAATGTGTTAAATAAGCGATTAGAGTTACATGTTTATGAATCCTCAAATAATAATTGATACTGCTAACTCTGCCTTTAAAAATGTATTATAGTTTTTAATAAACTAAATCCGTGGGGTATTCTAAAATTTGCATCCGTTATTTCATTTTCCTAAGTTCTTGATAACCTTTTGGGTTAGGTAAGCATTCATTTACAAAACAAACGTAATTCTGAAGTGAGTCTTTTTAATATTATTTATTTATTACTTTAATATTATACTGCTAATTATCTAAATTTACTGCACGTAACAAATTTCCTATGTTTTGTAGAAGCTGATCCATAATATTCAATGCATAAATACATTCCCTATACGTATACCGAAAAAACTAAATTAGTTTCTAATCGGTTAAAGAAAAGTGGAGTTGATTGTAAGAGCACGTCAACGTAACAGACTAAAATTTAACAAAAAAAAAAAAAAAATTATCACATTGGCAAGTAATCTTAAAATCTAATAAAAATTTAGATCCAACTATAAGGAAAAGCCCAGATGATCACTTTGTATCAAAACTATTAGAAAAATTGACATTTTTTTAATGTTTTGTAATCCCCACATTTTCATCAAAATGTTCCGAATCATCTGTATGAATATCAGGGTGTTGTTTTTGAAACACACTTAATGAGTTTCCAGCATCTGACCATAGAGGTTCTTTTGTTAGCAATACCCAACAACACTCCATCATCCATTTACCTAAATAGGCTATAAAAGGTATGAAATATGGGCACTGACGTTTCAAATTGAGTTACGGCTAGCCCTCCTTCTTCATTTATCAAAGGTACTAGATAGTGTTAACTTTATTTGGCAAAAAGAATTCATTTCTCCGTTTAATTAATTGTTGCTTTAAATTTGATAAAACCATGTATACTTCTACCATTACAGATTTTTCAGATTCCACTTGCAGAATGCATTTATGAAATGTACAAGCTTGCGAGCGAAGAAACCATAGCCGAACTTCAACATTAACAAACTTATAAAATTCTTTTGATTGTTCAACTCGAACAGTCAAACATGGATGTCAATAGACAAGCAGAGTCTGTTGATGTTTGAATACAGTTATGAAAGATATGAGCAGCACAGTTCATCCCAACTAAAAGTCTTTTAAGTAACTGCTGAACTTTATCAAATGCGTTATTTTGGCCATGTTTTGCTGCTCCTCCAAAATTGCAATTAGTGTAGTCAGTGCACAATGCCATTACTTTTGTTGTGAATTCGTATTTGCAGGGACGTAGCCTGGGTGGGTCAGGCCCACCCTATATTTTCTGGGCCCACCCATCTGCCCACCCTGGAGAATAAGTAGACATACCAACAAAATTTTATCAAATACCTGCGGAGATAAGTAAATGAAAAAAAGTCTAAAGATTTTATTAAGTATTTTAAATATCACAGATCCCACAATGTGCAGAATGGTAAATAATGGTCATATAATATTATAGGTGCGGTTTCATTTTCATCGGAAATGCGGCGTTACCAATCTTATCTTAAACGTTAGGGTTTTTTCTCCGATGCAGACATACAAACAAAACAAAAGATCATATTTCTTAAAATTTATTCTCCTTGTGGTTTACATTATTTCTTTAGTCTTGATAACCAAGTCATTTATTATTTTATTCAGTTCAGTCGGTCTTTAGATTTGGTACGTAAACATAACACTATCGTGTGCAGTGCTCCTTGTGTGTTGATTATTGATTCTTTAAGTATTTGTAATTTATAAAAATTTTTATAATGAGAGGTAGTGTCAAGAGAACTTTAGTAGACTATCTTGGTTTTCCAAAAAAAGTTAATACAAATGAGGAATCACAAACTTTAGCATCGTCAGTTTCCGATAACGCGGCTTCTACTTCTAAAAAAGTTATTTCCGCGTCCATGGCAGAATCCACCTCAGATTTTGATTTGGCTTTGGAATTGATTGACACCGAATCTGAATCTGAAACTGAGGAACCAGTGGATTTTGAAGAATGGTTATCCAAACAGCAGCAACAAATCGACAAGAAGTTACGGAAGTTAGAAGAAAAGTACCGGGCAGTGGAGATATTTCACAGAGTTATGAAGATAGACCAACGCAACCACTACTAAAATTCTACCTAAAAACAAAATTTAATAATAGAGAAAACAGTTTAACAGTGACTGGTTCAAATTATACCCAGACTGGTTAGAATACATTGTGATCTCCGGCGCCGCATTCTGTTTTGTTTTCAGACACTTTTCGATAAATTGGAACATGAATGATGTGTTTGTCAGCATCTGTTTTAAAAATTGGAAGAGCCTTAGAAAAAGAGTCAGAATTTAATCAACATGATCGTGGCAGTGAACATAAAAAATGTTACATTGGGTGGTATGATCGTTGTAAAGTAAGAAATAGAGAACAACTATCAATCGAAAGTCAAATCAATGAGGTACATTTGGCGTTTGTGGAAGAAAATAAAAACTATTTACGTGTGATTAATGATATCTTAATTTTTACTGCAACACAAAGCATTTCACAAAGCGGATGTAATGAAAGCCAGGACAGTTCTAACACAGGGAATTTTATTGAAATGTTACATCTTTGCGCTAAAGATATTCCTGTGGTCAAAAAAAATTGGTGGATGAATTGTCAAGGAACACAAAATATACTAGCCCCCAAATACAAAGCGAGATTTTGTTCATTTGCTCTGAAATGGTACTAAATCAAATTGGTGCGGTATATTTTGCGGTAATCTGTGATGAAACTAAACACATAGCAAAAACTGAACAAATATCGATAGTAATTCGTTATTGCTTACGGGGCACCATTTATGATAGATTTATTGGATATCGAGCTGCAAAGGAATTAAATGCTAAAGCATTGCTTTCATATGTTAAAGACCTGTTTAATCGATATGCATAAATGCATTGTACAGATCTATGATGGCGCGAATGTAATGAGTGGCTGTTCAAAAGGTGTTCAAACATTGTTTAGATGTGAAGTTCCTCAATCGATTTATGTACACTGTTATAATCATAGACTAAACCTGATTGTGGTTGATATTTTCAAGAATTTGTCACAGGGAAAATATTTTTTTCACCTTTTAGAAACATTATATGTGTTTGTGTCTGGCTCTTTAATGCATAATAAATTTATGGAAGTTCAGCGACAACTGAATCCTTCAAAAAATCCATTTGAACTAAAGAAAATTTGTTACACAAGGTGAACAGCTCAAGTGTTCGTTTGTATGGCAGTTAAGAGAAAATTCACAGAAATTTTAGTGTTTTTAAATATGATTATCAGCGAAAGAAGTGATCGTGCACCGGAATCCGTTGGCATATTACACCAAATCGATTTTATATTCGTGTTTTCTTTGCTTATGTACGGCAAAATTTTGAAATTATTTAGTCCAGCCAGTGACTTTTTTCAAAATGTGTCATCCAACTTGGAGGAAGCTAATATTTTAATAAAATCTTTGATAGATGTTTTTACGGAAATGAGATCTGACAGTAAATGTATGTTTGAAATATATTCTGAAGCCGTCAAAATTAGCGGAACAAATAATATTAAAATACCGAAGAATAAAAAATCGGAAACAAGAAAAAGGGAAAATGCCCAAAGGACTAGAAAATTTTATTGTGACGACTAATCTAGAAGAAGAAATAATATCCGAAGAAAATCATTTTAAAACAGTAATATTTTATCCTACTTTGTATTTAATTTTGAACGAACTGAGTGACCGTTTTGCCAGGGACAACATGAACATTATTAATGCGATCAGTGCTCTCCATCCGAGATATAAAGATTTCTTAGATTATGGCTGTCCAAAACCGTTAGTAGATCAGTATAAAGCTGATAGTGAAACATTGAAAGCCGAACTAAAAATATTACCGAAAACAATAAATCAGTATGAACTAGAAAATAATGTAAATATTACTAATATAATGCAACTAATCGAGCTACACACTTATAAAATCGTGTTTAGTGAAACTTATAAACTGACAGGGACGGCTATCACGATTCCTGTTTCTAGTGAGAGCTGTGAGCGTACATTTTCCTGCTTAAGACGTTTGAAAACGTATCTTTGTATTAAAATGAGTGACGAAAGATTGAAGCACTTAGCTATTCTGAACATTGAAAACGTTTTGGCAAAAAGTTTGGATCCTGAAGCAATCATTCGGAAATTTGATTCCATAAACGTTAATAGGAAAATCGTTTTGCAATAGGTAAGTTTTTTCAATTCCTTAATTCAAAATCTTTTTGAATGTTCTAAAAAAAACATCGGATTTATGGGTCACCCAATAATATCTTGGCCCACTGACGGCCCACTCGACGTAAAATTCTAGCTACGTCCATGCGTATTTGTCACCCGTTTTAATAATATATTCGGATATAATGTCTGAAGCTTCACCTGGAAGATCTTAAACTTCTAAAAGTTGTACTTGAATGCCCTTGTCTATCACAAAATATCTTATGAGTACAGGACAAATTTTTACGCCCCTGTGATTTGAACAGTGTGATGGTTAGAAAATTGACAGTTCCAAGATCATTTTGTATGGAGCCTAATGATTCCTTTTGATAAAATGTAACAAGCAATACGTTCAGATTTGGTTCTAACACATGCAAACTTTTGTTGGAAGCAATTTTTTAGTAGCTTACTGGTGAAATCCATGGAACGAAACGACTTATTGTGGATCACGTTGTAGTATGACCAAGTACATTCAATCGCAGCTAGCTTTTATTCTTCATTTCCAAATGTGTCTTTACGAAAAAAAGACGACATTTTGCTACTACTAGAAGCAGTAATATCTACCTTTTTATGAGTAAACGTCGATACGTGTTGAACAATATCCCCTTTTCCACCATGTACAAGTGAAAACTATGCACTAAATTTTAAGCACCCTACATCGCTACTGAGGTTGAGTTTTTAGTAAATAGATAGTCACTTTCTAAATCTCTATTAAATGTACACTTTCTTTTTGGCATTTTCTGATTTTCTACCGTGCTAGATACAAACTACATTACAACGATTATTTATTTAAAAAAGTTATTTATTAACACTTAACCTTAGTTAACGAACTATTTCCACTATATTTATTTATACGCATCGTACGCAAATTTTTTTCGCACTAGACTTGGTACTTAATATTGCCTCATAAGCGGGATCGCGTGCTATTTATTTAAGCGGACAAAAGTGCTAGAAAGGTCTCGTAAATTGTAGAACGTGTGATGTCATACTAATGTGCCTTATCTGAAGGTTGCGCCATCTTTTTCGTACTTTTTAGACTTTGATTAATTACTGAAACATCAGAAACGGGACAAAGGGGATTTCCTTATGAATACGAAACATTTACATAATTTATTCAAATAATTACATATATGAAATGACATGCTTAAAAAAAGGGACTATCCCGAATAATACGGGATGAATGGTCGCCTTATGTTAGTATTGCACTTTTTGCAAATGCTGTGGGATACGAAAATTAGTAGTTATTATTATGAAAGTTAAGGATGCAATACATGGAGCGCTCATAAATAGTAAAGATAAGGTAATACAAGTGGTGTAGAAAATTATTTTTGCACTCACGAGAGTCAAAGTTTATGATCACAAAACGGGGACTGAAGACACGACGTAGTGGATTGAAAATAGCTAATTATTAACAGTAAATTAAGTGTACTGTACAAAAGTTATTGGAGGAAAGATATATTTTTCGTATCGGTACCTACGGGTATTTAAGCCTTCTGGAAGGTACTTACTGCTTTGCTAAAATAGACAATTTTACTGAGAAATAACTGAAATATGTTAGAGTTTATCCAGGAACTAAGACTGCTTTTTATTTCCTAGGAAAATAATGACTATAAAAACTTACTCACGTAGGAATTTATTATAAACCAAAAAATCAAACTCGTTGTCATGATACATACTTCATTCTCGACTAAAATGATTATTTAAGGTTATCGACGAATACCCTGAAATCTGTTAAAAGCTAGGTAAACGTCTGCGCGAGTACAAAAAATCGTATATACACCTCTGGAGCGAAATGCCATTTTTCCTTTTCGTCCTCGGGGTGCAAGTTACACCGCGGTAAACATAATTCATTTCCCTCCCTTGATGTGTAATATAGCATTTTGCACTTGGAAGAGTAAAAGTCTCTCTGGTCACAAACAGGAACTAAAATTGCGTTTTAAACAAAATATTAATAAAAACTCACTCACGTTTATAGACATTTGTTATTAATCAAAAAGTCAAACTCGTTCCCATTATATATATTTCATCTTGTATTAACATGGTTATATCAAGTTATTAACGAACGTTCTTAAATCTGTTAAAAACTAAGTATACGCCTGCCCGCATGTACAAAATTGATACATACATCCCTGGACTGAAATGTCATTTTTTGCTTGGTACATTGTACAAATTGCACCGCGGATAAACTAATACATTTTCTCTCCCTTGATGTATAATAATAATATAACAGTACGTTTAAAACCATGCTTTAAAATACGAAATTAGAAGCTACATCAACAGGTTCTTTCAGCTATTACCTTTCCATGTAAACATGCCAACTTTATACTATTAGTATGGAAAGCAGCTGTGAGTGCTAAGCACTCGTTTGTAAAGAAAGTATTCAATGGTTAAACATTATCTTTCCAGCATTAAATATACAAAATCCGTGTGCAGTACCAGCTTTCCTCGCTCTGCGTGATTTACTAATTATTACAGGGTTATACTGCTTGCTGCCAGAAATTCTTTTAAAAATAATCACATAAAGAATTGCTTACCGTACTACTTAGGTAACGGAGTCAACGTACAAGCGAACAAGGATTTACCGTTCGCGTTCATAAAGCTGTATATAATGGGATCAACATGGGATGGAAAAGGTTGCGGTTCAAGAAAGTACTAATTGTGGACACATACACAAGTTATTGATGTATATTTATGGATATTATTATTCAGGCTATCAACTAATCTACTAAAAGCATAGCATTGCGGTTGATGTGTGGAGCAGAATGGTATGTAACATCAAAGGGTTCAAGAAAGATAGAATGATCTATATATACAGGGTGTATTTTAAAATCACCGACAAACGAAAACTGGAGATTCTATGATTCAAAATAAGACAAAAATGATCATAAACGCTTTTCCGAAAATGCTTCCTAACCGTGATACAGGATGATTAAAAAATACTTTTCTTAAGGTTTTTTTAAGATTCCTCAAAAACTACAAAAGATATTACACTGAGATTTGGTACACCTAAATTTCTAATTAAATACAATTAATCAGGTGAGTTTGAGTCAACTGACTACATCCAGTGGCGTAGAATATTTTAAGTTAATCAGTTTAAGTAAAAAAAACGCACGCCCCTGGTTTTTTTGAAGAAATATTTGTTAGATAGATTCAAGATTTAATTCTGCACATAAAATCATACTTAGTATTTTTTCGATTCGACACCCCGTTTTTGAAATATCTTGCATTAACATAAACGACCACATTAAACAATAAAAATCAAAATATGTTTTATTTTATAAAAAAATAACGCCGTTAACTATTAGGTACATTATTAAAGAAATATTGAAGGAATCAAAAACAAAATAATTATTATTTTTATACATATTGTTCAAAATGTGCTTCTTCCTTTTGAATGCAAGCTTGTATTCTTCTTAGCAAATGAAACTAACACGCTGAAAAATTTGTGGCACAGCCCTAATCTCATCGCATGCCATCTGTATGCGATTTCAAAGTTGCTCTCCATTATTAATTTGAACAGAATAGACACGAGTTTTCAGATACCCCCGCACAAAAAGTCCAATGGGTTTAAATCTGGCGATCGTGCCGGCCACGGTACTTCACCTCCTCGTCCAATACAGCGTCCAGGAAACCATGCATTTAAAAATTCTCTGACGTTTCGTGTAGAATGTGGTGGTGCACCATCATGCAGGAAATACATGTTCATTCTAACATCTAAGGGTACGTCGTCAAACAACTCTGGCAAATCTGCTCTCAAAAAATTTAAATAGAATTCGCCAGTGCCTTTGAGGAAAACGAATAGGTTCGATTAGGTGATCGTCTAGTATACCTATCCAAATATTTTCGCTAAATCTATGTTGATGAGCTGTAACTACAGTTGGATGATGATTTTCAATTAACCATTTGTGGGAATTATGCAAGGTTATTATTCCATTTCGGGAAAAAATATACTCATCAGTGGTCAATACGTTTCTAACAAATTGTACATCTTCAGCATTTTTATTTAAAAACCATTCACAAAAATTTATTCGACGAGGATGGTCAGCAGGCAAGAATGCGTGCACTTTTTGTAGATGAAAGGGATGTAAATCTTGTTCTCGTAAAACTTTCTAAGACTTTTCATGCGACACACCAAATTCTAAACCTAACTCACGCGTACTTATTGATGAATTTTCATAAACTCAATCTAAAATTTGTTCCTCAATTTGGTACACGAGCATTTCGTCCGGAATTTTTCATTCTTTTAAACTTCCATACTCTAACAGGTTACGATGAACGGTTCTAAACGTAGTATGATGTGGATGTCTTCTATTTGGAAATCTTCGTTCATAAAGTCGAGCAGCTGCACGAGCATTGCAAGTAGTATTACCATAACATAAATGCATATCGACCAGTTCTCGTTTGGAATAATTCATTTTTTCACAGTAATTAGACACAAACAATGAATTACAAAACACGCGTAAATGCAACTATTTTAGCAAACATAAGATAAGTAACTGTAAAATGAAAAGCAATATCTGATTTATTTAATTTGGTTATTACTGAATAATGTAGTCGTTTCTGTTAATGTAAAATATTTTAAAAACGGGTGCGAATCGAAAAAATGCTAAGTACGATTTTATTTGCAGAATTAAATGCTGAATTTAACACAAAGATATTTCTTCAAAAAAAGCAGGGACGTGCGTTTTTTTACTTAAAGTAATTAACTTACTGGATGGAGCCAGTTGACTCAAACTCACCTGATTAATTGTACTTAATTAGACATTTAGGTGTACCAAATCTCAGTGTAATATCTTTTGTAGTTTTGAGGAGTCTTAAAAAAATCTTAAAGAAATCATTTTTTAATCAACCTGTATCTCGGTTAGGAAGCATTTTCTGAAAAGCGTTTATGATAATTTTTGTCTTATTTTGAATCATAGAATCTCCAGTTTTCGTTTGTCGGTGATTTTAAAATACACCTGTATATATATATATATATATATATATATATATATATATATATATATATATATATATATATATATATACATATATCACTAACTTGCATGCTAATATGAATCTGGCGATTACAATACTGTCATCGTCTTATAAAATATCTCTTATCATCTAAATAATTTGAACATTGAAATGGACAAATAAGTAATTAGTTTCTTAGTAATAAAAGATAGTAAGCTAATAAACAATATTTTCCATGTTTGGATTGTATGTTTAATCTCATCTCTATGTAGAGAATATAATTATAGATTGGTCTTATTTCTTACCAAAGGATGTAATTCCTCGCTCCTTAGGATAGAACGTCCTCGTTCTTTGATGTGTCTTTCGTGCAGGTGAGTTCTGATAAGGACATAACGTCAAGTTTGGTATTTCGCCGGAAAGCTAACTGTATCTTATGTTTAAATACATACATTATTAAAACAAAACAAAGCATAATTATAATTAACATTGTCATATAAAAATGTATAACACGTACTAGATGATGTAAGTTAACAGATGTGTTTAGTGATTCAGATTCTTCTTTTACACTATAGAGGTCATTTAAATGTTTTAGTTGTAGATTTATAGTAGTATCAGCTTTATAATCCTTAATTAACACATTATTTTGAAATGAAAAATTATATAAAGTATTTTCGAATGTTTTTCGTCTATTACTATTCTACAATTCATTGTTGAAGATATTAAAGCGCTACCTTTAACACTTCTTGACTTAATTTGTTGACGATATTCTTCTGTCACTAACAAATCAGTTTTACAAGAGAGTAATATATTGTCGTTATTTAACTGCATATAAAGTTCATAATTATTACTAACTAGGGCTTAAGCACAATCTGTAATGTTATATAGAATTGAGTACTTGTTCAATCGTGGCACTTCTACACAAATTGTTTGATTGTTAAACACTTTACACTGTTCGTCCGTCCAGAATTCTCCTCTTGCTCCGTGAAGATTATATTTTAAGGTATCGTTATCTTATTTTCAGAATCAGGAATTAGGTAAATACGGGAGTACTGGTAAAATGATTGGTGTAGGATTGGAATGTACAAAATACATGTTATTATGTCTTTTACAAAGACGAATTGAAATTTTGAGAATTCTGAAATTGTGAACATGTGATTCATGCTCCATTCAAGTAATTATGCTTGCTTGTAAATTGACTTTAAATGATTAATCATTTGAATTAATTCGGAATTTGAAATAATTTCCTAGTCAGTTATGTCAGAAGAGGCTAATGTAATCGTTGTTTCAATACTTTGAAGAGTATTAAACAGTTTCGAACTCATGATAAATTTAAATTATTCTGCATTATATTAAAATCTGTTGTGTAGCGTTTCGTAATATGGCCAGCAAGGTATGTGTATTTATTAATTTGTCTTATAATTCCGTTTTGATTTGTAAAAAGTATTTCTAAGTTTTTATTAATTTCTAGTAAGTTTTTATTATCGGGATTGCCTGTGATGTATTTAATTATCGTCCCTAATCTGTATATAAGTGATCGTTTACTTCTAGAATTGTATTTTGAAAATTTATCTTCGATTGAGTCATAATTTTCTTTTAATACGCTAATTAATGCACAATTTGGAGAGTTTTTTCTTACTGAATCTAAGATGACTACTTACTTAATAATAAAATACTTATCTTTTTTGGGATTTTTTAATGGTGTACTTTAAATTATACAATCTAAACGTTTCGATAACACTTACAGTTATCTTCGTCAGTAGTAATGTTTGTTAAAAATTGTTAAAGATGTAGTAAACAATTTTGTCAAATTTGAATAATTCAAACATTTTTCAAATTTGACAAAATTGTTGGTAAACGGGGCCTACTAACAATTGTATTTAGGTCGAAGTGGGTTCCATCGAGGCTCGTAACCGAAAAATTTTCATTGTTATTCTCGGTATTAACGTCTTCATGCAAATTTTCACATGGTTGTTCGTATGGAACAAAGTTATCTTCGTGATAGTCGGAATGGTAATTGTGATCATAACTGTTAGATTCTTCAACATTATACAATTCTTCAGATATGAAATTAGGACCGGTTTGTTGAAAATGATTTCGTTGTGGTTGGAGTCGGTTTCGATTTGTATTTGACAGGAATGTGTTTCGAGTACTTATGGACATATGAGTAGGTTTACATTCTGGTTTTCTACCAAAAACTTGAGAATTCGTTGGAAAGTTCTTTTGAATTAGTCTGGTTTGTACATTGATGGGACCTCTGGGAAAGTTATTTGAATTTTTTGGTATATTCATATTTTTAAAAGGTTGTGGATAATTATTTGTATAATACAAGGGTTTTCGAGACGTTATAGGATTGCGTGAATTTTGTTGGGTTACTTGTCTAGAAAATGTTTGAGGTTGTTTTTGCCTAACAAAATTTAAGAAGTTTACTTGTTGATGATTATAATAATTTCTTAAATGCGTTAACGCGTCTTCTAAAGAAGTTATTGTCACTTATTATTAATGAACAATAAGGTTCAAGTAATCCGGCACAAAAGGTATTTTGAGCTCTTTTTTCATACATACTTTTTTTGAAAATTTTTATATTAATGTCTTCTTCCCTAATATTAATGTGTTCTAAAATTTTCTGTAATTTAGATTGGATTTATTCATAATACTGGTCATAATTTTCATTTGACATTCGATAACAAGTTATTACATCATTTTCTAAAGGTGTTTCAATTCTTTGATGACCAAAGCGATTTAGAGGGGTTGTTTTTACTTGTGGTCAAGTTGAACAATTTGATACAACTTATTTAGCGAGCATTGTTCTTGCCCTACGGTGTCAATTTTGTATGTACTAATACATTTTCCGCACTGTTGTATGTAATATGACAAATTTTTTTAGCACTTAGTTAAATCCATCATGCGCTTTGTTTATGCCGTGTTTAGTTTTACTAAACCTTACACTTCCGTTTATACCCATTAGAAGCAATTTCGGAGTGTTTGTGTTCGATTCCTTACTATATGCTCAACTAATACGTGTTTCAAGAAATTTAATATATATATATATATATATATATATATATATATATATATATATATATATATATATATTACTATGATATATAAGGGATAGGGTTCAAAATTTAGAAGAGACTTTATATTTATATGACAAAGTAAATGATTATTTATTTGAATTATACTAAGATTTTGAATATTACAATTATAGTTAATTTGATTAATGCACATTGAGTTATAGCCCAATTATACTTTATTGTATCTAACTTGTTCAAAGAAATTGAATTATAAATTTTTAATTTGTTTCAATATATGTGTCACACCCTGTACATAACAAAAATTTTTCAAAATGTATACTTGGGCATGCGCTGTGAATACGCAAACATGTGACTTTTGATTACAAGCAAAATGAAATTCTCCATACATGTAAGTATAAATATGTTTGAATTTATTAAATATTATATTAACCATTTAAATTTTTAGACCAAATAATGGTCCCTTTGGACATGCATACAAATTGTCGCACATCATGTTTGTTACAAAATATGTAAATTATGAACACAACAATGAAGATATCAATGTCAACAATAAAGTACAAAATCATAACACTCACATAAAATGTCCTCCTTATCTGGTCACTGATGATGAAGTTGATCGTAGAAAACAGCTCCTTCGAACTCCAACTCTGCTTCTCGAACATCCAAATTTGC
>JARFJB010002511.1:130000-132500 GCA_036346205.1 Vesta saturnalis | reverse complement strand
ACTTCTATGAGTGACCGCTTATTTTGTATATAAAGCTAACCGACACTCAGAGCTCGTACTCTCCGTAAACATGAGGGCACCGGCGTGGGAAAACACTCGATTATCCGCAAATAAATCTCCATCAATTCAATCTCAATCAATCAAATTATAACTTACAGCTCGCAAAAAGCATCTTGCAATTAAAAAATACTGGTTTGGCTTAACTTACAGCTTGCTAAAATCAACCACAATTCAAAAATAGATGTGATAGCCTTCGATATTTCTGACAATATACGAACATCAAATTAGCGTGTAATGCTATTGCCACGTTTTGCAGATAGTGATAAAAATAACTATACGATAACAAATATAACCAAACTCGAAATCAGACGACTATATTATTTTACATACAAGGAATGTCTTATCGGAAATACCTCTTTAAAAAGGGCTCTAGATTTATAAACAAGCTTGAACGAGCTATTTCGTTTTTGAAAATGGACCAATGCCCGGGGACAAGTAAACAAGCTGACTTTCACCTTCCTATTTTGATAGTACACATGTGATTTGAAATTAACGTCGATATCATTTCGTAAGGAATCTATAGGAAAATAAAGGTTTCTGCAATCAAATCTTGTTATTTAGTTATTACATGTACTGTATTCTAACGGTAATTCGACGAAAGCAACAGATTCCGTTAAGGAGTAGGTTTTGAACCAACAAGAAAATTGCAAAAATCCTGTAGGTGGCACTAGTATGTCAGTTTAAACTTTTGAATATAATTTGTAATACAACTGCGGAAACTTATGAAATTTGCACTATTAAAAGAGGTATCAAGTAAACCAGTAAATGTAAGCCTTTAATTTTCCAATCCAAAGGTATTTTTTAATATAACGACTATAAAAAATGATGTCGATGCGAATGAATCGAGTATCGATTTTTGCACGTTACAATGTCATGTTTAATTCTTTCTTGTTTTGGAAACTTCATTTTACACAACACAAAATTATACCAGGTGTTCCATTTAAAAAGTGTGAGTAAAACAACAATTCGCATAGGTTAATCACTCTGAATTCTACCTTAACGTTGTTTAAGTTTGTACTTAGATAAAATTGAGCCTTAAATATCTGACACTCTGTATATAGCTCTTAGTAAATGATGTTTGATCTATAGGTAACATAGTTATTCAGAAACATCGGTATTTTCCAAAAAAGTGAAATATTTCACAAATTCTAAGGCTTAGGTACAGGGAATTCTTAATAAACATGAATTGAAGTTGACTTTAGAATTCAAATTTGCTAAAAAAATGGAAATTCCCCTTTAAAAACATACAGGTTTGTGAAATAAATACTTTTTGTATCACCCTGTGTATTTCAAAATATTTTTAAAGCATGCTTACATAAATCCTTTACGTATATATGAAGAGTTTTTTTTTTAATTTTCCGTTTTCCCCAAAACTACCGAGGCGATGTAACTGGTGGACTCTATATATATATATATATATATATATATATATATATATATATATATATATATATATATATATATATATATATATATATATACATGTATTTCTTTTATGATTGTGGACCTGAACAGGCTAAATAAGGCCTATCGTGATAAAGCACTCAGGAACACTTAGAGGATGGATAGAGGGATAATGAATTGCCAATAGATGCCTATGAACAGCTACCTTAAATTTTCTCATATCATAAGTGTGAGGAAAACAGGAACTAGGGAGATCGTTCCAGAGTTTAGAAGCCGTGTAGAAAAATGTGGATTGCGCCCGTGGAGATGGTATCAAAGAATGTAATTCACCAGCACAATAGCCGTTGTAATAACGATAATACAGAGAAAGAACTGAAACCATCCTTCTATGCTCAAGGGACTGTATGTGAGAAGTTAAGGACGTGTCATTTATAAGCCTAATCGCTCTCTTTTGAATACGATCAACGATATCAAGAGCGTATTGGGGAGCACTAACCCAAAGGTGAGAATTATATTCCAGATGAGGCCGAATTTGGGCCTTATATAGCAGAAGGAGTTGTCGAGAGGTAAAGTACTGCTTAGATCTGTACAAAAAGCTTATTTTACGAGCAGCTGTTTTGGTAGCTGACAGAAGATGGTCAACCCATGAGAGATTTGCAGATACAGTCATACCCAACAGAGTAATAGAGTCTGAAAACTTAGGAAATGAGCCATTCATACTTACAACAGGAAATGATCGACCTTTTTTGGCGGACATAAGGCAACACTGAGTTTTGTTAGCATTAAATTTAACTAGATTATTGATTCCCCATTCGAGAATACGTTGAATGTCTTTGTTGATTGAATTTGCCATTTCAGCTTTAATTTCTTGATTTGACATAGAAGGTGGATTATCACTATGAGTAGACTGAGATGAACTACTATCAGTAAAGCAATGGATGGGGTTAGTTGTTGAAGAAATAAGGTCGTTTATGTACAGCAGAAAAAGTGTAGGCGCTATAACGGATCCCTGTGGTACGCCCGCGTTGATGCTAAC
>JARFJB010002511.1:0-125000 GCA_036346205.1 Vesta saturnalis | reverse complement strand
CAATCACATGTTCAAATAAATTTACATGCATTTTTTTTACATTACGATTATGATTTTGACTACCAAAATGCAAACTAATTCTTAAATATTTGCGTCTAGTGCTTGATTCTATCAATTTGACCCTAAATGAGATTAGTTCAGTTCAACTAATTAAAGGAACTAACAAATACCTTCATAAAAAGTCAATTCATATTTTTATTTCTTAAATGTACAAGTTTCATTGCTTTTTAAAAGTAATGTTAGTCTTTTATTATATTATATGTGCATTATTACATTACAATGTTTCTATTCTCTCTCATTAACGATAAGTGCTTATTAAGAGGAAACAGATAAATTGAAACAGCATTGATAAATCTGTAACCTTTGCCATTTAACATTCCAATGAACTTTTTACTCAATAATGAAATAGTACTAAAAATAATTATTATTAAAGGATTTTATGACCATTGCTTTAATTGAATTTGCTTTCTCGGTATGCAAATGGAATATTTTTTATAAGTAAGCAGAGAACTGCAATAACTTATCCATATCACATTTTGTGCCTTTAGTTAAACTACCTCGTAAAATCCTTGACTGGCATCAAAAGCATTTCATGACAATTTATCCAAGCCGTCTGAATTTAGGCTTGCTATTACAAAAGAGATTAGAATAATAAATTGCCGGTTCACATTCAGTTTCTAAATTAGTTAACAATTACCCCTATTGAAGAGAAATGGGGCTATTTCAATATTTGTATTTATTGTTGTTCTAGTAATAAAAATACATTCTTTAACAAAGAACGGTGAATATGTTAGAATCATAATACGTTTTGTATTTAACTCGGTACACAGAAAGGTTAATGCAACGACGGTGATTTAATCTATGTGAATTTAACGAGACGAAGGGCACGTTTAAGTAGACAAGAGAGAATAAGAACTAATGGTAGCAAAATTATCCGTATAACAATAGCACCGAATAAAACTATGTTAGATAACATCAGATACTTTACATTTTCAAGATGAAAAGAAATTAAATAAAAAAACTTGTTACTTTTTGTAGACTATGGTATGAATTTTAGTGAATATTTATTTGTTAACAACGAACAGCGCACTTATCTCATTCATGAGAAAATTAAACAAAGTTTCATTAAGAACAGAAAAAGTTTGAACTTAAGTAATTCAGCAAAAACTAACGTGCTAAGTTTAGTAGCATAATGAACATAGTACTGAAATAATTATATGCAATATGCAAGTAATAGAATGTAGTAGAAGAAATAATCACAGATTAATAAACACGGATGCAAACAAAACAAAATACGAACATGAAGATACAGGTGCAAGTGCGACATATCTTACGTATTAAACATATTCAGTAGTTTAAGTCTATTCAATGTTAATAAGTACATTTCCAATTAAGACCGTAACGTAGGGATTGACTTGTAGTTACACAAGGTTGAATCACTTGAGGTTACTAGAAAGCAAATGACTAGCCCGTATAGATAATAACAAAGCTAGTGTAAACTTTACACTCAAACATCTTACATAAACCCTCAAGATCCAGAAGGCACTAAATACGTAAAAAATAGAAAAATAATAGCATGCGACCTATTAGTTTAAGATCAGTCATGAGAGAGATAGATATTCAGATGTTAGTTCTAACAGTGGTAATTGAAATATAAATCTCTTGAGTTTGTGATCGTTATTTTTATTTATTTATTTTTTACAATTTTAAACATTTTCATAAAAATTTTATCGTCCCCAGTAAATGAAAATAGTTTATACTGAAATATAAAAATACAAATACAGGCTTATATTTTCGATTTCATATTTTATATAATTTGAAATCAATTTTTTAAGAGTATTATCATCAACTCATGGCGATAACTGAAATTGTTATCGACACGTTTAAATTTGTATAAAAATAAATAAATATACACTTTTACAAGCCCAGAAAGTAAGTATTTTAAGTATAAATAATTATTTTTTTATTTAACACGTTCACTGCGTGTCTTGACATCACTGACTTTCATTCAGTGCGTTATCCGTCCTAGGGGACCGATACAAAAATTTTAATGTCAAAATTTCATTAAGTGTTCTATTTTATTAGCAAACTGAGTATTTTGATCCGTTGATGGGATAACAAACAATTTTCAAAAAAAAAATGTTTACCTATTGCTAGTTATCACTTACATTCAGATGCAAACAATATTGAAGCATTCGAGGCACATTCCAGGGTTTCTTAGACAGTCAGAATACTAAGATATAACTTTCCACACCTTCTTATTTGCTTCTCTGTTACTGAGAGTTTTTCTTAGTTCTTCTGAGCATTCTTTGCAAATTTTGCGTTTCTTTCGACCCGGTCCTGTCAGTTTCACTAGCGTGTGAGCTGTCTTCTTGCACTTCGCTTGTGGAGCGACGCTGCTGGGCTTAACTAATTCATTTTCGAGAACTTTTCTATATTCTATTATAGACATCTTTTTACTTCTAACTTGATTGTTCATTAAACAGGAATTTACAACACATGTTCTCAGAATCAGCTCGAACATAACTTTCCTGTACCATTTCAATTGTCTACCTAGTGCAGTATAATACGAGGACATTTGGTCAATATAATCCACACCCTTTTTCGCCTTATTGTATAGGCGAACGGATTTGGGTTTCATGATGGTGTCGCCTTTTCTATCTGACCTTCCTGTTGATTGTATCTGGCCTGTTTGATCAGAATCCGTTGTTACCATTAATACCGGTCGCTTGTCTATTCATTTTACAATTTTAACACATTCAGAGTGTTTACTCATTATTTCCCCTATTTCATGTTTTTGACACAGCTTTACGGTTCATGCGAAAAGTACCACAGCATAGCATCTTAGTTGTAAACAAGGATTTTGCTAATGGTAATCCCGAGTAGAAGTGGTCGGCAAACAAATAATAGCCATTTTCATTCACTGATTCTAGGAGCTCGTAAACAATGGTCTCAAAATGTCGTTTGCCTACCACTTTTATATTGGCTGTAGTATATATGATTATCTTGTTTGTATACCCATTCACAGCGTACAATCTATAAATTTTGATTCCATACTTGTGTGAATTATCCGGAATGTATTGACGGAATTTCAGCCAGCCTCTAGAGAGTATCATTCTTTCATCAACAACTAGAGTATTTTTAATTTTGACAGAATTTTTGAAATTTGGTTCAATGTACTAAATGCTTTCTGTATTTTAAATAACCGGTCAGAGGTATCCAACCATGAACCACTGGTATAGCAGAAGTGGAGACACACCTTAGCAAAAAAAAAAAAAACGGTTCCGCTTCATAGTATCCACAATAAACTCACTGCGGAATATTTTATCCTTTGACCAGTAAGAATTTAGTGTAGGCACCTCATTCAATCCCATTGCGACAACTACACCAAACAATCGTAGTATTTCCTGCTTATTGGTAGCACTGCAGGTATTTGGTCTAGACTTATGTGTGGAACCCACATAGAGCAAAAAACCAAAGGTTCTTCTTCATTGTCGCTTTTTTTAATTCTAATAAATGGCGTTTTCAAATTGTTTATTCGACCTTTCGTCTCCGAGAAACCATCATCAACTTTATTTTTTTATATCACCGCAACCAACGAAACACCCTCCGTTGAAATCGTTATTGTTATTTGAATTGCGTATTTTAAGTTGTTTTACTATTTCGTGGGTTGTTTGTTTGGTTTTGTTTAGCTAATTTATAATTATAATTAATCAATAAGTGTATCTATAGAGGGACGAAATTTTACAAACGAAGAAAGGTTCGGTATGTTGTCATGCTACATCTTGTCCCACAGAAATTGTGTAGTTACTGAACTGGTGTACTTGAATAACTAACCTAAACAAAAGCAACCGGATAAATCTATTTTTAGACGTTTGGAATCTAATTTAAAAGAATTTGGTTCATTTGCAAAACCTGTTCTATCCCGTCAAAAACAATCCGATGACGAAAAAGCTAATACCGTTTTACAAGCCGTTGTTTAAAACCCTGAAATATCGACAAGACAAATTGAAAATTGTACTCGTATAGCTAATTCTACAGCACAATTCATTTGAAATAAGAATAAGTTTTATCCACATAAATTTCGAGTTTGTCAGGCTTTTAGACCAGCTGATCAGGAGCGACGAGCAGGTTTTTGCGAATGGTATACTAGAAAATGTGACGAAGATCTAAATTTTCCTTTTAAAATAATTTGGTCTGATGAAAGCATGATAACTAACAATGGAATTTTCTACCGACGTAACAAACATTATTAGGCAAAGCGAAATCGTTATTTAAAAACAGAATCAAGACATCGACATAGATTTGTATTTAATACCTGGATCGGCATTTTGGGACGAAGAATAGTAGCACATCTTATTTACCACAACAATTTTAATGCCGAACGATATCTGAACTTGTTAAGGACTGATTTGGAAAATGCCTTGGATGAATTACCTCTAACACTTGTTGACAAGTGTTGGTTTCAATAAAATGGTGCCCCAGCATATAACACAAGAAATGTGCAGGACTATCTGTCATTGTGGTTTACAGGAAAACGGATTGGAATTTACAGCGCAGTAGCTTGGCCAGCCCGATCACCCGATTTAGGTCCGTTGGATTTTTTTCAGTGGGGTTATCTGAAAAGCCAAGTGTATTATGGGAGCTTTGAAAAGGAAGAGTAGTTGTTAGTATGGGTTATGGCAGCAGTTAATACAATTTGGTCAGAAATGCTAGACCGTGTTGTAAATTCTTCAGTAAAGAGAGGTTACGTGTGCTTCAAAACCATAATGTGTAATACATGGTTAAATTCGTAATAAAAAATACTGTCTAATACAGGCTGTTTCGTTGGTTGATAATGGTTTCTTGAATCCGAAACGTTTAATATCAAATTTGAAAACACTTTTACAAACTACATGTGAACATGTCTTAATTACACAACTTTTCTCTAATTTAACCACCTTCGTATCTCTTACCGTTTTCAAGATCCCCATGCTGTGCATCCTTATGTATACGTTGCGTATGCCGCGAATAGTATATACCTAGATGTGAAATGTATGTACGACAAAAACTGAGGAAGTTACAGCTTACGCCCCGGGCACTACCGACGCGATATTCAGTCTGCACCAGTGCAAAGTCTAGCATCGGTCTCCGAAGACCAATACCGGAGTGAACGTGTTATATACAAATTTACAATCTGCTCCAAGGAGCTATAAGTAAATGGGTGGAAACTTAAATTATGAAAGGAGACGCTGTCCATTGATAGCACTTCAGTGAGTAATAATACAGATTATTATAATGTGCTATTTAGTTAACGTCGGTTAGAAATCTTCGGCTTAGTCGTCTGCTGATTTCGGGTGGGGTCTCGTAGCTGACCGACTTGTTCATTTGAGTGTCTTATAATTCGGTCTAGGTAGTTGATGGTAAGTCTACGAATTTCTTCCTGTACTATTGGAATGCTTGAGTCATCGTGCAATGTTTTGTTGCTGACATACCATGGGGCGTCTAATAGTATCCTTAGGACTTTCGATTGGACAGTATTTTTGTATTTGAGGGCTTCGCGCATCCCCACAGGTAGGCTCCACGTCCAGATCGGTTTTAGTACAATAATAATTTATTTTCTGTTGCAAGTTTCGATTTGCGTCCGAGGAGCAAGTGCATTTGTTTCAGTTTCAGGTTAATCTGAGTTTTCCTTGCTGCTATGTGTTGCTTCAAGGTTAGTCTTCTACTCATTGCCAGTCCTAGGTATTTCACTTGGTTTGTAACTGGCAACTGGGTATTGTTTATTGATACTGGTGGGCAGTCCGTTTGTTTATATGTAAAGCTGATTTGAGCTGACTTGGCTTGATTGACTTGCACTCGCCAGGTATGAATTCAATCTTGAAACTGGTTGAGGTGGGGTTGTACCTTCAGTAGCTATTTGTGGATCCTTATGTATAGCGACGGTTGTTGTGTGGTCAGAAAATGTAGCGATGCTGGTATTGCTTCTTGTCATTAGGGATATGAGCCGTGAAAATGAGGTCCAAAAACACGTCCTTGGCGTGCACGTGATTTAATGGGATGGTGTGAGTAAGTCCCGAGGTTATATTTAGTTTGGAAGTATCGATCGCTTAGGTAAGATTTAAGTAGGATGTAATAAGGTGACAGTTTGAGCTTGAGTTTATATAGGACGCCGTCATGCGAAACCAGGCCGAACAGCTGTTGTATTCTAAGGAAGGCAGCTGTACATAATTTCTTTCTTTTCTAGACTTTTGAGAATGGTGTTGACGATTCTATGGCTTTTCTGAGGGGTGAAATTGTGTTTTCGAAAGCCAAACTGATGCGAAGGTATTATTTCATCCAGGTGAACGTCTTTGGTAAGCCTTTAGCAGCAGTCTCTCAAATATCTTAGACTTGATTGGTAGAAAACATAGACCGGCAAGATGTTAGATTATTTGGCGGTTTACCTGGTTTGGAGATTAATATGATTTGAGCGAATTTCCAGGTCATTGGGAAGTAGACGAATCTAAGCATACTATTGTCAGTGGTCAATATTACGAGCGCTTTTCTAGGCAACTCTAAGTATTAGGCCGGTGATCAAGTCAAATCCGGGTGTTTTGTAGTTACTGCATCTTGTAATTTCCTGTTTAAGTTCTGATGGGGTAGGAGTTGATTGGTAGTCATTGGGCATGGACTAACGAGGTAGCTTGTTACCTTACCTTATCATCATTGACATCATTTCCTTGTGGTGCTGGTATGCTGAAAACTTCGGCAAGATGTTTTGCAAATACACTTGCTTTCTCCTTATCAGTTTTCGCCCAACTATCTTCTTTCCTTAGAAGGGTAATGTGGGTAATGGGTCTGTTCAACTTCTTGTTTGCTCTCTAAATGGAGTGGTCTTCCTTCGGTAGGTTGGTGATATATGCCTCGAATTCAGTGTTGCGAATATTTTGCAAAGGTGATTTTAGTTGTCTTGTGAGCCTATTATACACTATTTTATCTATTCGGTTTCGGCCCTTTGCCCTCAACATCTGGCTCTCCTTTTTTCTGCAGCTAGTTCTCTGTCGGAGTGTTACTACTACATTCTACTCACGAGGGTGTGGGTGGTGTGGATTTCCATGCTCCATCTTATATTACCCTGGTAAAATAGTCGTCTGAGGTGTCAATATCGCCTGGTTCTTGTAATTTAATGGTGAGGTTAATATGATCTTCGATAAAACTACGAAACGAGTCCCAGTCTGTTCTTGGCGAGCTTAATCTGGGGAGCTTACTTCGACTAATTATATGTGTACCTAATGTTATTATTATAGGGGTATGGTCGTAAGAAGGGTCCCAATTTGCTTCAATGGTGGTATAGTTTGTGGCTATACTCTTTAGAAGGAAGAATTACAGTAGGTTTGGTATCTTGTGTGTATCCGTTGGCCGGTAAGTTGGTTGTCCAGTAGATAAATAGGAACAATTGTGGTTTACGGACGCCTGTGGCAAATGTCTACCTTTCGTAGTGGTTAACCTTGATCCCCAGTTTGTGCTTTTGGCGTTCTAATCTTATCCGATTAGGAATTTTGTACCTAGTTGTAGGAGCATTTTCATAATCAGTGAATTTAATTCTGTGTGTTGGTGGACAGTATACAGCAGTTATATCGAAAGACCATTGTAGGTCGTTAATTTGAATTCTTGTAGTGTGTATTTTCTTTAATTGATATTGCAGTTGTTCGTAATCTGCTAGGGAATTGAGGATAATTATGGCGACACTTCCGTGGGCTGTTCCATCGGAGTGGTAGGTATGATAAATTGAGTAATGGGGGAATCGAGAGAAGGTTCTCTCTGTGAAATGAGTTTCGGAAACAAGCATAACGTGAGTTTTCTGATCATGTAGAAAGTTAATTGGTTCAGTCTTATGGTTTTTAACACCCTTTACGTTCTATTCGGTAATACGAATTTGTGGAGCTTAGCGGTTATCACAGTATTCAGCATATTAAGTATCATACGGTTTTGATTAATGAGTTGGGTGAACATTGGTTTAGATTCGTTTAGGTAGGGATTTAATTGGGCTGGAATGGTGTGTAGATTACTGTACGTGGTCCGGAAACGTTGCTAGAGTAGCAAACATTGCTGGTTACACCTTGTTGTGTGTTTGGCCTGATTATACGCGATTTCGCGTTGTTGGGATTGCATTATTCTGTTTACCTTTAACGCTTTGTAGGTTCCTGTATACGGTTCGCCAACCATAGTGCACATGTGGCTGGTGTATTTTTTAATTTTTTACAGTCAGTTGATTTGTGGTCTCCGCTACATTTTACAGATTTGTACAGTCTCGTACGGTATGTGCAGAGTGCCCGTGGAGTTGAAATCGCAGGCACTGGATTACAGTTTTCTTTTTTTGCGGAGGTTTAATAGTTATTTTTATGTTTCCTGTGTATTCAATTTTGTATATCTCCTTGTTGTTCGATGAAGGTTCTAGATCGACGTGGAATATCATTAGAAGGTGCTTGCTAACTCTATGTCTGATGTTCAAAGTGTTGTGAACAGTGTGACAGTTCTTTGGTTTATATCTGCAGTCGGAATTGAGTAGTGATGGTTGCGAATTATTACTCTGTAAGTTCTATTTTCTTTTAGTTGATACCTATGGTGAACGATTTTTTCGTGGTTGAAGTGTTGAATAAGTCTTCTGTAGGCTTCTGGATTTTGCGTGTTGATTTTTACCATATGATTTTGGAGTGCCTTGCACTGGAAGGTTTCTGATTCTGTGATGTGGACTATGTTTTCATTCATTTTAGTAATGTTGATTACTCCATATGTAAATATCGGGGGGTGGTTTGTAGGTTATTTGCTATTTATTGCTATTTTGATTGTATTCGTTCCCTTTGTTTGTTACTGGAGCAAGTTTATTTATTGTGGTTATTTGAGGTATTCCTGAGATATTTTTAATCTTTTCTTTCGGTGATCTTTTCGTTTTTTGATTACTTGGCACTCATGAGTAGCGGCTTGGCATTCATAATCGCTGAAAAACTCCATCGCGTCGGAGTTTCGGTCCTGTTGATTGCATAACCGTTGGTGGTAGCGGAGGAAATGAGTTATTATAATATCGAGTATGACCAGGCATTTGGGCGTTAACAGGAAGTTGATTTGTGAGTTGTTGTAATATTGCTTTCTGAATAGAGGTTGGACATTGTTGATACGCCATCTGTGATAATAGTGCCGCAGGTTGAATTGGGTGTTGGTACATTTGCGACTGCTGAATTTGATTGTATTGATGTGGGATTAGGACATTTGGTTTACATTGGTGATTCATTTTGAATTTCGTAAGGTGCGGCGACCGCCGCTGATTTTGTTAAAGTTATTTTACATTTTATTTTATATTATATTTGCAAGCCGATATATCTTACCACAGTTATCGTTTTGTTCATCTTGGCCTTACGGCCGCACTTATCACACTTTACTTTCGCCGGAACTCGCACGATGTTTACGCGATAAGAGTCAGCACAATAATCTCAAGCATAAATAATAAACGTGAAAGTTTGCATTTTCGTATATAAAACTTGTACGGATAAGGAGGCATTTTGAACAGCCAACACTTAAGTCAAAAATAAATGTATCATCTCACTACCGTTCTGTTCATTTTTACTATGCGATTATACTCGTTCTGGTCAATACACCCCTACCCGTAAATTAAGGTTAATTATAACAACGAAGATTAAATTGATAACAAAAGTAAAGAATTTATTCAATAAAAAGATCACAAAACCTTAAAAATTGCAAGCAACAACAAATACTGCTACTGTGAAATTTACTACTAAACACATTTGGAACAGAAGTGTGAACCATTGAATGTTAAATAAATAAACTACTACCAAGTCAACAAGAACCCAGTGGGAGCGTGAAAAGGGGAGGTGGGGATTTACAAGGTACACCTACATACAAGATACACAAAACTTAACAGTGATCTGCAAAGATTTGTGGTATGGGAGGTTGCAGTACTTTAGGTTACGTTTTATATGAAACTTGGTTTTAGGGTTTAGTAAGGTAGACAAATTAACGGATTACCATTCAAGAACACAAAATGATAATCTCTCCGCATTAATTTTTTTTTAATGTTGGTCCTGTTCGCATTGTTTAATTAAAACTTTCCTTCACTTCTTTGATATTAATAATGATAATAATATGATTCATTATCCAACAGAAATAACAGGACAATTTAACTAAATTACATACGCAGTACACGACTTATTAAATAAAAACAGAAACGTATCTCTGAATTTCAAACATCTGGGGTTGGACTGTTGCTGAAAATATGCTCAGAGAACGTATTCCCGTCCGTTAGTGAACATGATGGGGTAAGATAGAATTAAGATTGAACTAGAGGTGATGAATGATTAGAGGTGGTTCATATGTAGTATCTTATTAGTGTTGGGTCGCCATAAAGCCAAGGGAGCAGAGACATATGAGGTTGGTTTTGTTTGGATTTGTATCGATATTGTCAAAATCTGACGCCAATTGAGATCATAGAGAATTGCGTTAGGGAGACTAGCTACCTAACCTAGTAAGTTATTGTATGTGTATCCACTGTTGATGAATTACTTTAGGGAAAACGGATAACGGATGGCCATGAATGTAAGTGCACGCTGCTTTTGATGAGAGGATATTTTCGACCGATTCCCTTCGCGTTTACCGTAGAAAACACGAGATTCATCGTAATGTAGCTCTTTTTGGGATTGAGGATAAGGTTTAAATACTTTAAGCGCCATCCGTCGGCTATTAATGGTTTCACAAAAAAAGGGATATACAGAGAAGAAGACGATGTTGAGAGTTACGGCCAAACTTGCGGATTTCGATTAATAGGCGGCTTATGGATTAGAAGGATTCATCGTGATCTTCAATAGGGGAGCAATCGAAAGCAATGATTCTTTTAGCTGTGGAAATATGAAAGAGTTCGGTAAAGAATTTTCGAATGCAATCAATGAGGGCTTGTATCGATCGGCACTAGTAGGAAACTGTATGGATTTTTGTGGAGGTGGAATGAGGTGCTAGCTTATAGAAGTGTTTGGGGTAGGATACCTTTTGTTAACCTAACTGATGACGCAATAAAAAGAAAGTGTCTTAATAGTTGTTAAACGGGCACGTAGGCGGAAGGTTGTTGGAGAGTGCCGATCTTGCCTCCAAAAAGACGCCTTTATGTCAGAGACGTGAGAAATTGTGGTTTCCAAGAAGGTGTAATGAATTAACCTTTTTTTTTGTATAGAATGGCGGATCTCCACCGAGTTCAACATAGACTGGTACATGGAGACCTGAATACACAATGAAGGAATACGTATTTTGAAACAAAACAAATTAGAAAAGCATACACGCTGCGATAACATTAACTATCCGAGCAGCGACAGTGTCGCACTGCTGTTATAAGAACCTGGATCGAAGGCAGCTAGTATCAAAAATTAACGGGGTCTGTTGCATTTGATGGAGAGGATTCGATTCTAGTTAGCATGCCTTTTAGGGGGTTATGTAGGTAAATTCTGGAATAGGTTGTCCCCTTAGAAGCATAACTGCGTTCCTTTAAGTTCTGTTCTGTGCTTGTGTATTATATGTGACAGTAATTACATTCTATAATTATGGTTAAAAAAGCAAGAAGGGAATGAAGCACGTGCCTTTCCCATCCTTTTTCTTCCATGTTTATCTGACTTTGGCAGTATTAATTTTATAGCGTAATAATGAAATGATTTTCATGCAGTTACCTTAATTCAATTTTTAGCCGTTTAAAAACACTTTCAAGTTAGCGGCCTATTAATAACCACAACACAAAACCATTAAATAAGAAAAAAGTTCCTTATTAAAGATTAAAGGTTTACTACTATTTAGTTATAGTTCTCTAAAAGATGGTAAATAAACGAGGGGTACTAGATGTTTGTATTAAAAGAAACCCATTGTTCTAATTTTGCTATATGAAACAAAAAAAAAGTTCAATACTATGAGTATTATGTAACATACGTATTAATAAGCGAAATACTGTATTTTAATGACTTTCTGTTTAAAAGACTAGTAATAGGTTTAAGCGCAAATCTAACACATTAACTTAGATTTTTGTACGTTCTCAGTTAAATATCATTATTATTTTGAACACATTAAGGTAATAAATATGGAACTAAAATTTCAAAAGGTTAATGAAGGTGAGGTGTAACTCCATTAGTGAAAAATACGTAGTGCGCTAGTGAACATTCACCATTTCCATCCCGACACGTTATTTATAATTGGCAAACATACCGAAAACACTACAACAGCCGACAGCGATTTCAACAGAAGTTGCCTTTGCAGTTTGAAGTACCAAGGAGCTAGTTGAATAACGCAAAGTTCATTTTGTAAAGTTGGATCTTAACAATTATACAACTTTAAGTAATTAAGAAAGTGGTATACAAAATCAGTGAAGGACTATCGAAATGGACAATGGCCTAAAAGCGGTTAATGAAGAGTACAGAGCGAAATTCCGCATAGTAGTTTAAATGAATGCGTACGTAACGCGTCGATGGCTCTATAAAGAATATCGCAAGATGAAAGTTTCTGACAAGTATAGTACAGTGTATCGATTCTTCCTTCTAGACTATCCTCGCGAATTGGACTATTCACGGTAGTAGTACCGCAGATCATATATGCTGCCTTCCGGAGAGCGTCGCCCCGTTTCACCAAAGAAGCAATAAAGCCTGAAATCGGTAGATAAATTCGAAAGGATTTCATTGCGCAAAGCTCTGATGCTCTATTACAGTTAATGTACAGATCCAATAACTCCTTTGTTATTAATAGCAGTTCCCGTCAGCCTATCGGCCGCCACACCACTAGCGCATCAGATCAATATCTCTCGGCAATTATTTGACTTAATAGCACATTGTGATTAACTCAAACCAAAACTTTACTCTGCTGCACGGTAATTTGTTACGTATGTGGTATCGAAACAGGCTCTTCAATTAGACAACTTATTCGTTCGGTCAACTACTTTTTAACAGTAATTGAATTAATAGTGTCACATATACATATAACGGCACCGATGTAAACATTTCTCACTGCAGTTACCAATAAAAGGTCTATTATCGGGTCTAAATGTTGTCAGTAAATTTAAAGTGTAACTGGGTCCGTTGCCAATATTCAATGAAACGATGTAAGATCGTTTCATGTAGGACCCTGTCATCCTTTTGTGCTTACAATCTTACAATTTTCCAAATCCGCTTAAAACTCCAATAAATCAAAGAGTTTTATATTTGTATGTATTACATTTTCATATAATAATAATAGAACATTGTCGTACAATTTGAGAACTGAAACGTGGCAACTTTGACATCTCTGGTTAAGGGCATCAAGCGAAGTTGATTGAAAACTCAGCGTAGCGAAGCGGTATTTCCTCTTCACCGCATTACAGACAAACGCTTCTTCTGTGCTATTCGAATTGCTATTTCTTGTAAATATTAAAAAATACCATTCTCAAGTAATTATCTCTTAAATTTTTTACAGGATTTGTTCATGTTTACAGAATAACAGATTTGTTGTGTTGAGCTGGCTTTTAGCACATAGCGGAAAGAGTAAAGGCTCTCTGTACGTGGTTTTATGGACAACAACTGCAAAGGTGAAAGGGTTTGTTAAGACAGGGCAAGGCGGTTCTCCCTAATGCTAAGAGCATTTTACCACTCCTCTTGCGTCGCTGCAGGGGTTAATTCATTCCTAACTATATTGGCGTCAATCCAATAAGTTCGTTTCACTTTGATACATTTTATAAAGATACACGCTCGCTTTCGAAAGAGATCGAGCCGTATAGTAATATCATTACATAGAGCTTGCCTTTCTTTAATCTTTCCAGTAGTACATTGTTAACTTAATAGCATAAAACGAGTGTGTAAACTAATTCAGAATAGCATTGTGTCACACAAATTAAATAACAAAACCTTCGAAAGAAAGAATTCCGTTGTATTGCTGGTTGGGTAAACAAGCAATTAAGAACCAGAGACTTTGACAAGAATAGCTTGTCAGAAGCACATTGCACTGGCCGCGACGTTTGAAAGGGCACGAAACAAGGCACTGCCGGACTAGAGTTCTTTGGAAATCTTAGAAAATTTATGAAGTAGTAAATATATGGCATTGGGGATTCGTTCTCCTGCTCTTTCCAATCGTATCGTCGCTTCTGTGACAGTAAGCTTAATGCGGCATGCCCCGTTAGTGCGTAAAGACGAAGCCACTCGTCCTGACAGCAGATTAGACCGACAGTACACTCCTCTTAGATGCTCTCATAACGCGTACCTGTCAGCGGCTACCGGAAGGGACTATGCTATTTCTCACTGTCAGCCTATTTTACCAAAATTACGCGCGTTCGTACATTTTACAGTAGTTCCGAACGATGAAGCATGACCAGAATACAACAGTTTTAAGTTTTGTGTGCACTATAATATTGTAAACAACGTTTATTACAAAATTTGATAAAGAAAGCTGCTTCGGTAGACATAAGCCTTTATGAGTATTCCTTTTGAGTCGTCATTTCACTAATTGTTACCCGGAAAGCTGCTTGGCTAATTTCGAAATAAGCTGCACAAGTTGGTAAATATTATTTTGCCAAGAGTCCTTTTTTACTTTGATTTCAATAAAGTCTCTTCGGTATAATTGCATTTTAATATCCTTTTTTCTCGCACGTATAGGTCAAATAAATCAGTTTCAATTATTAAAAACAGATATTGTTTAAATTCAATAAAATAAATTGAAATTAATTTTTTAAGCAATGTGTTAATACGATTTTATAGTTCTTATTGATTTACTTACGTTGCATCCATTTTTTCATGGTTGATGTTACCTTATGTTATTGATATACGAAGTTGTGTAACACTGGCGTGGACTTCAGTATAGAAATTCTATTATAGTTACATGTTTTGAAAATGGAATTTCTTTCCACAAAAGACCAATTCTTTTATCACTTAAATAAAAATTTAATATCTCACTTGTGATAAGAATAAATATAAAGATATATTCTCAGTAAGAGTAATAGAAAGGGGTTTTTGACTTAAAAATGTAGTGTGTTGATTGTAATAGAAATATTATGTGCATAAATACATTTTATAATAATTTTGTCTTAATATATAACATAATAAAGTTAAAATTATAATGTTTTTTAATCTATATCTGGATGAACATCTGACAAAATAATGTAAGCTTTCGACTTACCTTTTACAATGCCTTCACGACACAGTACGTGTTATAAGTTGATGAGCAATGAATTTTTTTAATTACATGTTTGAATGACTCCAGAAAGAGTGTTAAGTAGTTTTAATCGTTTGATGCTTGAAATATTACAAAAATAAAGAACCACTTAACCTGTAACATATTAACATTCATTACAAATTGTTTGTTTCTTAGAATCCTTTCTTCGTAAGGTAGCAACGCCTCGAGTATCGATCAGAATTATCTTCCGGTTCACTGAAATCCGCCTCAGTTTCTCGTAATTCAGGGAGAAGGTTTTGCATACTTTGATTTATAGGAATTCTTAAATTTGGTATAGTTTTGTATCGGCTTATGATATTTTTTTTCACCAGCTCTTTACCCAGATCCAGCAGATACCTTCTTTTGGTATCCAAGTGACCTAGGTGACAAGTTGGATTTACTAACTGCAATACACTGCCGTATCAATCAAATGGTAGAATACTGCCACACGACACCTATTTTGTATTTCACTTGGTAGTATACTGCTGTGTAATCTGATCCACTACATCTACTGCATCCTTTGTATTATTAAAACGGAGAATAATATCAGGTTTATTTGATGTTTCTTTTCCAATTAGGTACTTTATCACTACTGGGTTCACTGGAAAGTAATACTACTGCAATATTTTTCTTCGGCACATAGGAAAGAAATATTTGATTCTGTCTAAAGGCAAACGTTGACGAACTTATTGGCTTAGACCCCAACGGCAGAAGTTCTTTAAGAATGAAAGTTTATTTCTTCTTTCTTTAGTGTACCACATAATGTCACATTTTTGTCTCATAGTTTGTGAGCTAACTGAAGACTAGTAAAAAAATTATCAGAGGTAATACCGTATCCATCCGAGTAAGTACATTATCAAGCTTTACGTAAGTACAGCTGTATGTTAGCTATGTAAGGCGCCTCGCAACATGCGGCAGCCCACAAATTCAGACCG
The DNA here is from genome assembly GCA_036346205.1 of Vesta saturnalis. NCBI lineage: Eukaryota > Metazoa > Arthropoda > Insecta > Coleoptera > Lampyridae > Vesta > Vesta saturnalis. Next base: position 108,891 of record JARFJB010002511.1, on the reverse strand, counting down.
TACCTACTTGGTTTGCTCTTCATATATACCCTAATAGGAGCCTTTCCTCGAAATGCTACTAATTCTTCGTCGATACAGAATGAGATAGTAGGATTTACGGCTGTCTTACAGTTTGAAACAAATTTTCCAAATATGTTTCTTATCGGGGCCATCTTACCACTACGTTTTCGTTCTTCTCTTGTTTCAGAATGATCGAAACGAAGAAATCTAGAAAAAAATTTTAATCTATCTTCAGGCATAACAGATGGCATTATTGCACTACTATACGCAGGATTTCCCGACCACAACAATTCGATAGGCTGGCCGCTGATTTTCAAAGCACCAATAGGAATGAGAAGGCCAATAAAACCTATCATTTCAATGTTGTTTGTGGGAATGAGCTTCTTTTTATTACTTGGATGACCACAATTCCATTTTTGGAACAATTATTCAACTTTACGATTGGTTTCTTCTACTAGTATATCTAATTATTATCCCTAAATATACAACCAATACGTAATAAGATGAATTTACGTGATGCTTTTTTGGCTAGTAACTATGACTATAACGTTATCGATATAAGCGAGCACTGGCTTCGTGATAATCAGATAAAGCATGGTTTGTGTTTTGGGGAATGGACTTTGTCGTCGATATTTAATAGAATAAATAGATCGCATGGAGGAGTTTTAATTTTAACAAGGTCAAATGCTACCTTATAACAATCATTAATTAACATAAACAAAATGGCGGTTGAAATTCATTATGAAATTACCGCAAGTCGATTTCTGGAACTTAATGTTGTTGTTGTTGTGATATATACATCACCCTTATGAAATTTTAATATTTTATTGAAATACTTGGATCTGGTCTTAAAGAACTAAGCAAATTTAATCATGTTATTGCGTGTGAAGATTTTAATGTTTATTTCAATACTGCCCAGATAAATGCAACTCAGGTAAGTAATTTGTTTAGCTCTTTTGGTTTTATTCAAGCCATAAAGTCTCCAACTCGTAAAGATAAGTGTTTAGATAATATATTTATAAATTTTTGTCTAGAGGGCTTTACTTCACATACTGTAGATATATATTAATCCGATCAACTTGTTCAAAATAAATCAGTTTTTTGTGAGAAAACTATTAATAATAGTACTAGAAATTACAATCAAGTATTTCGACTCATAACTGCTAATGGTCGAAACTCATTATTCTTAATGTTAAGTAATTGTAGTTGGGATTACTTAAATGACAACCAATTAGACCCTAATCCAAAATTCAACATGTTTTTTAATAACGTTTGCGATGCCTTTAAGATCGCCTTCCCAGAAAGGGAGTATACAATGGCACAACAAAGAGTTAGAGATAATGAAAAATAATTGTCAATTACCGAATAAGCGAATTATATATCATGAACGACACAGCAAACTTTTTGAATTTAAAACGATTTTTGTTCTCTTCATATAAAAAGGCAATTGTCAACGCTAAAATAGCGGCAAACAGCAAAGCAATAAAGACATCATGCAATCCTATTGGAACTATGTGGAACATTTTTAATTCGCATAGATACGTAAAGCAAAACAGTTGTCACACAATATCAGCTGATTAATTTAATATTTATTTCGTAAATGTTTCTAAGAACATAATCAATGCATTAGATAGATATTTTTGGCATTAGTGTAAATCTTATTAAAAGCAATCCTAGTTTATACGTTGACACTTTACAAAAGCTAGTTAACGACGCTCTTCGCAACATGATATTCCCTGAAAAATGCTGTGGTTGTACAAATACACAAAAAAGGAGATGTCAATAACGTACTAAATTATCGATCTGTGTCTATTTTGCTTGTTTTTTTCGGAAATTTTCGAAAAGGCTTGCTTTAAGCAAATCTCGCATTTTTTTGAACGTAATAACTTATTTTACAAAAATCTATTTGGTGTTAGGTTAAGCAGATGTACAACTGACTCTCTAATATCTTTTGTTAATTCTACGTTAGACTGTTTTGAAAAAAGAGAGAACTCTATTGCTACCTTCTTAGATCTTTCCTGCGCATTTAATTGTGTTTCCCATGAATTGCTTGAAGAAATAGAGAAAGTTCATAAATTTAAAAAACTTAGTGTGTCTTTAATAAAATCTTATTTATGTAACAGAACACAATATGTCCGTATAACTAATCAATGTCCCAAGAAAATGGCGCTATTACGTGGAGTTGCTCAAGGGAGTATTCTTGGGCCACTTCTATTTCTTATTTACATAAATCACTTGCCCAGCTATTTGTCAACAGAAGACAATATCATTCTTTATGCCGATGATATTACCTTAATTTTAAGAAATAGTAATATACAATAAATAGATTTTGAAAGTAATATACTTCGCAGTTTAGCTAATGAGTGGTGTATTGCAAACCTATTAAAGTTTAATTCCTCAAAAAGTGAACAACTTACTTTTTCCTTAAAGACATCTCTTGTGGAAACTGATAAGCAAGTGAATTTCCTTGATGAGTATTTTGATTCTAAATTACAATTTCATTTCCATGTGGAACGCATTCAAACAAAGTTGAGTAGCAACATATTTTTTTTGCGTAGACTTTCTGTGAATGTTTCCTGTGAAGTGTTAAGAACTGCATACTTTGCTTTATGCCATAGTCTTTTAACGTATAAGATTATTGTTTGGGGAAATTCGTCACATAGTGGTAGTTTGCTTAAACTACAAAGGAGAGCGGTTAGAATCTTAGCTAATATTGGATTTAGAGAAGATTGCAAATCCTCTTTTATTTATTTAAAGATTTTAACTCTACCTTGCATATGCATATTGGCTTGTTTGAAGTATGCAAATAATAATTTATCTTATTTCACTCAGCAATCTGAAATTAATTGCCACAACACGAGAAATAATAACGATCTGCGACTTCTGTTGTTAAGATTAAACAAAACTCAGCAAAGACATGAATATATGTCCATCAAGCTCTACAGTTGCCTTCCTAATTGCATTCTATCGCGGAAAGGGTAGAAACTGTTGCAATTTATTATCAAGATCATGATTACGCTAAAGCTACAGTACGAATTTTCAATGCGAATCAGGAAAAAACGTAAGCGTTGCAACGGGGTTTGGTTTTAAACAAGAAACAATTAAATAAGAAGTAATTGACCAAGTTCGAAATGAAGCAGTTGAAGTTGCAGTTTTGGGTCACGTACAGATGGACAATAAGCAGTCGATTAAGGCTGTGTCTCAACCTTCTGGCGTATCCCGTTCCAGTGTTGATCGAATTTTGAAAAAATACAAATTTCATCCATTTAAAATAATGCTGATTCAAGAGTTACATGAAGATGACGTTCATCGCCGTAACCAATTTTGCGAATACTTTAGTGAACAACTCCTATTGAACCGAAATATTCTCTATAATACAGGTTTCTCCGACGAATGCACATTTATGTTGAATGGCGAAGTGAGTAGACATAATTGTCGTTACTGGAGTGCTGCTAATCCTCATTTAATTTCATACTCAGCCTCCTGAAAAATTGAATGTTTGGGCAGGAATTTTGGGCGACCATATTGTTGGACCATTTTTTATTGAAGGTAATCTCAATAGAAATACATATTTAGAATTATTGGATGGTACAACTAATCCTATGATAACAGAGTTGTTGAAAAGTGACGACAATTTAATAGAAAATGAAATAACTTTCCAACAAGATGGAGCGCCCTCCCACTATGTTGTTGCTTTGCGTCAATTTTTGGATGACCACTTCCAGGAGCATTGGATTGGCAGAAGAGGTACCGTCGAATGGCCACGAAGATCTCCGGATCTATCCCCTTTGAACTTTTTTCTGTGGGGCCATTTAAAATTACGAGTGTACACCACGCAGCCTGAAACACTAGAAGTGCTACGTCAGAGAATTGTAGAAGAATTCTGATTAATAACAGTAATGTTCGAACGTTTGAAAACAGGCTGCATTTTTGTATGCAAGTTAACGGTGGTCATTTTGAGCAATACATTAAATAGCTCTTGTCTATTATTTACTGAAGCTTTTTTATTTGTGACTTTTTTGTCAATTGATCGACACGTCATTAAAAACAGGTGATGAGGTCATGTGTAGTACATACAAAACTTAAAAAAAACAGGGCATCTGGGTATAAACTACAACGCGTGCGTTGGTTTGTGAACTTTTCGTTTTTCGCCAATAATTCTGTCAAATCTCAACCGATTTCCAAAAACGATGCATGACTCTATTCGCAATAAAAAGGGCTTTAATACGATTTGTTATAAGTGGGGTAGTTTTATTTTAAATTTTAAAGTTGGGGTTGCTAGGGGTGAAGGGGATAGACATATCGAGTTGGCTTGGTTGTACAAAAATGTCCCCCCAACAACATAAATTTACGGATCTCGGCGAATTCAGAAATAATTTTCGGTATTCTGATTGTGGGGGTCTATTTTTCGTTGGGAAACCCTATTAACTATAATTACAAGTGTATTGGTTTTGTTATGATGGGTGTATGTAATTATTTCGTTTACTTCACATGAATAAATCTTGTTATTAGTATGTATTGAGATGAAAATGACAAAAGAGCATATTTCATACTAGTGGCTTTTGAACTAACACATGTGAGCCCAGGAGTTTTCTAATCGTATTTTGCTGTCTTCTCTTTACTGTATTTCCCAATGATATCTTTGACCAACAGGTTCCATCTTTGGATACACATTAGGTAGGTTACCGGCTGGAAAACCAGTCGATTGTACTTCATATTCAATAAATTCTTCCTATTAATCTTCCCCAGTAATCATGTCATCCTATTCATTAACTTCATACATCATATGTGTCCTCTACATCACTCGCCTCTCCTAGAGCTAAAAATTATTCATACTTCGGGTCGTAATGTTCCAAAACATACATTAGTTCAGCATCTGTCAGGTTTTTATCGTTGCGAATTTGCGGAAAAGCACTCATTCTAAAGACTTACAATACAAACTACGTATAAACCGACCTTAAGTTATAGAAACGTGAAATGAACTGACTGTGAGTGTGAGAAAACAAATGTACTCCCTGATGAAATAACACGCGGATTTCGAGGGAACTACCGAGAGTATCCCCAAAAATTCTAGGATATTTACCTACAAAATTCAATAAATAAAGTAACTTCAAAAGGCTATGTGGGGTACAAGCATGCCCCAACCAGAATTTTGGTCATAAATAATTAATTAAACAAGGTAGAAAACTACAATCTTCAGAAAACGTTAGTAATAGAATATACTAGACCGTCCTAGGATGACAGCATCTAAAAAAAATGTTCTTAAGAAAAACCACAAAAATGTTCCCTTGGGGTGCGTTTGTACCCTTTTAGTGTTAGTAGGGTTAATGTGCCTATGTATTTTGAAAATGCTCTAAATACGTATCGATATGGCAATATTGACGAACTAGTAACGCAATTAACAATTATTTTTGCCCAAACGTTAGCTTTGTAGTTATGTTGATAATGCATTAACTTGGTTCCATGTGAATTTTTTGTCGCATAAATATATTCGTTGTAAACATTTGTCCCATGTGCTCTTAAATGAATATGGTCAATACAACGTTCATACCAAAATTCATATTTTGAGTTTGCTAGTTGACAAACTGTCAGTGGCAGATAGAAATCTAGATGTAAACATCTTGCATTGGTCGTTGCGAGTAACCAATACAGGGAGTAGGCGAAGGCGGCGTTTCCTTGAAAATATGCCACTGGTGCCGGTGGAGAGAATCCTATAGCTATAATTCAATCGTTTCAGAAATACTTAAAACTACAAAATATGCCCATTTAGCGCTACATCATAATACTCAGTACTATAAACCCGCTGTAGAACAGGACAAAACTTATTTGAAAGCAGTTCTGAACATGACTACTACTATATAAAACTTGTGGACCTCTGAGGAAAAAAATAAGTTATGAGGTTAGTTCTTAACAATAAAAACTATTTTGTTGCATGGTAACCAAAGATTCCATTGCGGGCATATTTGTGATGTTAGCCTTTTAAATGATCCAATAGACCCGACTAAAAACGAAGGCAGCTTCTATCAGCTTGTTCGGTTCCGTGTTAAGGTAGACTACATGAATTAAACCTTCTTTCTTAAGACCCAAAGACAATGCCACTTACGCATTGAAAACCACTTGAAATGTAACTGGTGAAGAAATACACGGAACAATTTTCAGGAAAGTTAAGTTTTGTTGCATACTACCTGATTCAACTTTTGGAATTTCCAAAAAATTAGTCTTAGGTTTACTTGCTTTATAAGTCACTAACAGCAAACCAAAATAATGTTGCTTGTATGTTCAAAATGCTTTAGACGATGAATATTGAACGGTCCGTGATTGATGTCGCGTTGCGGAGTGTATTGTTAGATTACTAAGAAGATTGGAACTGGATTTGGAAAATTGTTATGACGTGGTTCGCTAGTAAACGCTCCATAGATAAACAGAGCAGTCAATGAGATAAAAGACAAGCGCTGCGACGTACTTAGCAGTACACGGAAATTCCCTTTGAACCACATCATATTTCAACGCTTCCAGTAAGGGCAATACAGTATAAACATGTAAGCCGTTACTGAATTTGTTGAATAGAGAGGCACTATACTATACTACAGTTTAAAGATTATTTATTTTCTGATGCACTATGAAAAACTGTTGAACTAAGCTTACACTTTCTAGTAGTTATAGAAAATTTCACATCTTTACTTACTTAGTCCTCATCATTTCTACATTAAAGTGTTAAATCCTGCATCTCTGCCCCATTGGTTCTTTATTTTGTATATTTCCATATTTCTTTTCGTCATTCCTTTTTTCTCCGTTAATCCGTGATATTTTTCTCTGTTAGTGTCTATGTCTATGTACAAGGGAATATTGATCCAACCACTTTTCTTACAACTTCGCTTCTCTTCTCTTTTTACTAGGTATGCTAATTTCATTGTATTAAATATGCTTCCTACTCTTCTCATTCGTTTATTTACTTTCCTATCCAATGTCTGATTCGCCTCTAGAATTGATCTTCGATGTTTTTTCATCTACTAGTTCAAGGTTATGCTGCAGGTTTGTATTGGTATCAACCGTGTGCGAGAAATCGTTTTGTCAATTTTGTTTGCCTAACTTGCCAGTACCCTCATTTACTCAACATGTTAGGGTTGGAGAGTTCTGGAACACACAATTTCAAGGTCACACATTTACAAGTTCCCACAATATGAAGCATACACAATATCAATATTGTTTAATTTAAATGTTAACACAAATAAAACTGGAAAGGTCACAAAATTCAGAATATGAGATGAAGAACGTCCACTAAAATTTAAATGAGGTCACATATCTCAAACTATACTGCATGGCACACATTAGTGGAAAAAGATGAAAATGATATGTTTTAGTATTCATTTATATGGTTTACTTCAACTAAAACAGCTTAATTCCGTGCAAGTGTAATAAGTTTATTACATGTTAGTGTATTTATTCAGGTATATGGTTTGATTTAGCAACAAAACAGTTTTGATTTAGTACAAGTACAAGAAGTCATTTCCGCTTACGTTTTAGTACACCTGCGTGGACGTAGTGCAAGTAATTGAGAGTACGTACAGTGTGTTGACAATCGTAGATTGTTACGTGTTTATCGCGAATAAAGTGTATTTCCGATAACTTCCGTTACTTTATTTTAATGAATGATGAATGAACTAATTAGTTACATCTAAATAAATATTTCCTTATTCGTTGGTGGAATGTTTTTAATTGCGTACCTCAAAAATTATTTTTCGCATCTCTACAGTTAAACTAATTTATTTAACGTACACATCTTTTTTTTATTCCTTTATAGATATAAGTTGCGCCATCTCGAAGATTTAGGGTCATTTAATAAAGTTTTGAAAAGGAATCTTGTTTTTAAAAGACAACAATGGGATATCTGTAAAATTTATTTATCATAATTTGGTTTTAACATTCTTATCTAGTTTGAATAGTTTTGACAGGTTTGCAATATTGCTTTTGTTAGGGCGTTGTTCCTGATCTTTCTTTTACTTAAGACGCCATTTTTCCGATGGGGAGATTGATCTTCAAGAAAATTTTTCCTTCCGTGTATAAGATGTTTAAGCATCGTTTCTTTGGAAAATTTTTCATATAAGGTAATGGTTTTGGTATAAAACCTTACTGACGCTTTACAAGCGGATGTTATTGAAATTTTCAATCTTCATATCCTCTGGTAAGTTTAACACATGTTCGACAACTTTTAGTAAATCGATTCTTTCATTTAGGCACTTTCGCACGATTAATTAAATTTATAACATAGGTCTGTTGAAACGAAATCATCGCTATCGGCTCTAAACATCTAAAAAGAGGTATGCTTGTATAAGGTAATTAGTAACGTACTTACTTGTATCACTTTCAGCGCCTTGATACCGGCGAAATAAACAGCTATTCTTTATTTATATACATAACTAGCAAATTGGAATGCACTACCGATCACCTCCGTACCTATTCCTACTGGAATGCTGGCTCTTAACTACGGATTAGCTGTCTTGGTTCCAAAGTAACTACCACCTTCGAAACACGAAGGGCATTTACAGTTTGGTAATTCTTCATCAAAGGTCAGAATTCTTTATTATTCAATATACCCAGGATTTGTGTAATGAACAGTGTATTGCTAAAATTAGTACAACAGAGTTAGGTTACATTTGGGGGTTTAACCTTATATTACTTACCTGTAACAAAAATTTATCATTTATAATAACATGCTTTTACTGGAGGCTTAAGTGGTTGAATAATTTAGAGTTTGATTTGTTCAATTTGTAATTTCTTTCTGCATACAAAAGAAGAAAAACCACACCTATTATTCACTGGGACGTTGACCTACTTAGTTCACTACCTTCACACACTAGTTGCGCGTTGAAGCTCCTGTTTTAAAATACATTATATACGGGTGGAACAGATATCGAGGTCGTATGAATTACAGTCATTGTTTGAAACTGTATATATATTTATATTCAAATTTAGAATTTCTGTAACTTTTCTGTACTTTGTCTTTCCTTAATATTAATTATTTGTCATTACGGATAATTTTGTTCAGAGCAGGTTTTGCTGTAATAAAATTTCTGTACTATTGAATGTCTTTCACCATTCTATGCCTTGCACTGAACAGACTATCCAGATATTTCTATTTAATACCACTTCTTAAGGGTTTTAATAAAATTCAAGAAACCGAAATTAAAATCATTGGGGATCTAAATTCTATTTTGTGAAACGTAGGCAAGCCGTTTCAAAAATTAAGCACTACTATTTTCATTGTGGATCTATTTTAGATCGCACTTTATGGGTTACTTTCGCCCTTTCGGCTGCGATTTGTAAGTACTTACAACCGTCGGGAGCGGCACAATTAACGAAACTTATCTTTTACATTTAGGGTTCGATTAACGAACTAAATACATTTAGTTTTTTTTTTATCCTTTGTGGGCATCTGCGACGGCTCACCACTTGCCATCGTCAGGGCTGAATTATAATTATGTTGTAAGTTAAGATTGTTATGAATACTTTGGGGGAAAATTAGCATAGTATCATATTTGTTTACGTTCGATATTTATTCGACAAGCATTAATTTGAGTTTAAATTAAATTAAATAAACGATTACTGTGTGGTTGTTCGGGTAAAAGTTTGTCTCTCTTTTAAATTGTTCCTTTTTTTTTTTGGAGCACTACCTGTTTCAGGTTTTACAGGGCCTGCCCTACTCTACTCCTCTTTTCCTTTTCTTTCCTTTTCTCCCTTTCCTGACTAAAACCTGTGGCGCCTATCCTTTAGTGGCTATCTAACCACGTCCACAACATCGTAGCTAACCTCTAAAACCCCACGCATCCAAGTGCTCTGCGGTCAAACGACCGTACGCAGGAGTTTAGTCGAGTGCACTTTCCAAAAAAAATGTTTACATGCAGGTTAGACATGTATCAAGATTGTTAATCGTACAATTACCTTCATCACAAAGAATACATGAATCAACCTCATGAACTTCCTATAAACTGTTACGGTTCCTCTACACGATGACAACCAGTACCCTAGATGTGACATTTTGATCAGTGTAACTAATTTTTCCAAATTTGTATGGTGGTCAATACCTCGATAGTCGCTTGGTTGCGATACTATCTAGCATACATGACATAGATGCGTATGGTGAACATGATGTTAACGAGTGTTAAGGAAAAAGGGAGTAAATAATAACGTAAATTACTCGATAACGCATTCCGAATTCTACTACACATCTTCATATATCCTCTGTAGCGCTTCTGTTGTGGTAGAAGGTCGTAACTCCTTTTTTTTCAAACTGAATCCAATTGGGTGTTACTTCACATATTCGCGGCGTACTAAGGTTAAACAGATACAATGGTTAGTGGCACTCATTGGACTCCCAATCGTCATGTATGTGTAGTTGTCCCTCTTTTTAAAGTATGTATGACATTGTATAAACATATGAACAGATAACCTTGCTACGTTGAGTTAGTTGACGAATCCACTGTGTGTATGTGCAGTGAAATGGAGCAGAAGTTGAAATAACCTTGATGTGTAGCGAAACAAATACGATTCAACCTTGAAGAATTGTGATTTCCGAGGTCGCGTTATTAACCTTGAAAGGTGTGGTGGCCGAGGTGTTGGTGTTAACCTTGAATGTGAAATACAGAGGATATACGAAAGAGAAGGAAGGGCGTGATGAATACGGAGATTGACTACCTTTGTAGTTAGGGTGGTGCATAATGGAAAATATATTATGTCAAAGTGTAGAAAGGTGTAAGGTTATGGCAGCTATTACTTGAAGTGAAATACGCAACATTTTAATTAGTAATATATAGTATTTTATAAATAAAGCTATATATCTAAGTATGTGGGATCGTTCTGTCACAGAAACTTAATTTTTAACCAGCCGTAAGGTTTGATGGATCGAAGAGTGATTGAGTGGTGGTAATGACTGGTACGGCTTATGGCTTACGGCCAACAACAAGGGCGCTTTGGGAACTGTATCGTATGAAATTATTAATAACAAGACAACAACTCGCATCTATGATTGTGAAGAATCAGAGATCTATTTGGAATGAGTCTATAGTACACTTAACCTCTTAACATAACAGGTCAACGATTGCATCTATGATCTAGTATCGAATTTTCCGGATTTTAAAGTAAAATATTAGTAAGTGTTGATGTAGAAGTTGCGAAAGCTGTAAGGTAGAAAAAGTAGGAGTAAGGTGAATATAGAGAATAGGAAGACTAATAAAGGACAATCGATATGATGAGGTGTTACAGTACAGCGTAGTGGTTTAAAGCTGTAAATTGTGATAGGGCAGTGCAAAGACTAATATGTCAGTGTCAATCATTTGAATGTGATGTTGCACATACAAAATAATATGAAAGTGGTACGTTTAGTGATGAGTATTTATATAATCTAGTGTACAAGTATGCTGAATGAATACGTTTTTTTGAGAAATACTTTGAATCGCGTAAAGATCCTGTAGAGTGTATTTTTTGTTCGAAACGATTAATTGTAGAGCTTAACGAAATATCATTGGAACAATTTAGACACAAAATAGAAAGGCATCTACCGAAATATAATTCGTCAGAAGACAACTCATCAAGTGAAGGAGGTGCGGGTGAACTAATCCAAAAACGTAGTTTATTATATAGGAGAGTGGGAGTTAGTGCGTGAGAAATGTAGGGAAGCTCGAAAAGGAGAATGAGAGAAATTATCCAGAGATTCTGCAGGTTTTAAAGAAAACAATATTGCGAATGTGTATTTATGCAACGGTTTAGCAGTATGTAGTATTCTGATATACACAAAAGTTGAAATTTACAAAAATAAATAGTAGGTAAGATTGGAGACTTTTGGGACACACCACATTTCCAAGGCCCCACATTTCCAAGGTTGCCACAAAAACAGGTTTCCCACCGTACCAAGGTCAAAAAAGCGCAATGTGTGACCTAAATGCATATCATTACCACAAACCCACGGTCACAAACCCCGATTTCCTGTTCCACAACTACAAGGCTATCCGAGCACGCTTTCCTGTTCCACTATTACAAGGCCACCCGACCGCGCTTGCCTGTTCCACTAATACAAGGCCATCCGTGCGACAAAACCACGCTTTCCTGTTTCACAATTACAAGGCCATCCGACCACGCTTGCCTTTTCCACTATTACAAGGCCATCCGACCACGCATTCATGTTCCACAATAACATCCGTGTGACCTGGTTGCACCACTTGTATGTTTTTGCCCACTTGTATTTTTTTTGTCCACTTGTATGTTTTTGCCCACTTGTATTTTTGTCCACTTTTATGTTTTTTGTATGAATTTTGCTCACCCACAAAATAAAAGAAAAACAATATGTTAATTTATTTAATTCATGTAGACAGACATGTACAAATTATATATAGAAATGAAGACGTTACAAATTATATATTTCACTTTTTACCAAAATAAAAGAAAACGATATGTATATATTTAATTCATATAGAAAGACTTGTACAAATTGTTCATAGAAATAAAGACATTTATATACATTTAAATCAGACACATAAATTATATTTAGAAACATTACGCAGATATATGATTTGCTATAGGAATAAAACATGTTGATTTAGTACATACGTTAATAAGCTTATATCAAAACAGTTGTAATACTGAGGATTAGAAAAGGTTAGGTTACACATGTTAGCAGCGATGAACATACTACTAGACTGACAGGAAATAATTAGTCTATACACTACATACAAAAAAAAAGAGTCAATATAACATACTTAATCACATAATATATAAAATAGTCGTCATCGTACACATAAAAAAAAAACAGTTGTGTTAGGGGTGCGCAACATGAGGCAGTATTCACCGTGTGACATGTGGTACCAAGCCGTTCAGCGCTCTCACAAACTAAAAAAAACACACACTAAAACACACTGAAATACACACTCAAACACACATACTGAAATACACACTCAAATACACACACTCACACACTCACACTCACACACTGATACATTATGCTTACCGACGACGGAATAGGTGCTCAGAAGGCCTTAGGGTTGCAAAGTTAGATTTGCAAACCCAAAGGAATGTTGGATCTCGAGCCAACTCCCAGTCTCTGGAGCTGTACTTGACGTTTAATACTTGGAATACTCGAGATCATAACGTAAATGGGGCTGCTGAGAAGGCCTTAGGGTTGCAAAGTTAGATTTGCAAACCCAAAGGAACTGTTGATCTCGAGCCAACTCCCCAGTCTCTGGGAGCTGTACTTGACGTTTAATACTTGGAATACTCGAGATCATAACGTAAATGGGGCTGTTGAGAAGGCCTTAGGGTTGCAAAGTTAGATTTGCAAACCCAAAGGAACTGTTGATCTCGAGCCAACTCCCCAGTCTCTGGAGCTGTACTAAACGACGATTAATACTTGGAACACTCGAGATCATAATGTAAATGTGGTTTATGCAGCTGTATATACAGGAAAATACATTGAGACGCGCAATCTGTTTTCTTATTGGTCTGGGACTGACCTAGAGGTATAATTATGCACGATACAAAGTAACGAACAACTTTTTAGCGAATATAACCCGTATTGGATTTTAGTCTAGACATTTGACCTTTAGATACATTGTAACAGGCAAATATTGCAGTAGAATTAATAATTAATACTTATTATTTTATTTACTAGGACTTGCAAAACAAATACCATTTATTTAGCTAATTATACTGCAAGTATAATTATTATTAGTAAATAATACAAATATATCAATTTTTTTAATTTCAGTGTAATTGTTAAAGAAGGAATGTAGGTATATATTCACGAGACAGTTCTAAACCTGTACTTATATGGTTTTTATATATGTGATTAAAATTAACGTATAAAGGTCAACCCAGTTCTTTTTAATTGAAGGAATACAGTAATTTATCTTATTTGTTTCAAAGGTAGATGCTATCCTCTTATAAAAAAATTGCAATGTGGTATAATTAGTTACATATTGTACAAAGTGCAGAAACAATTGTGTAATAAAGTACTAAAAAATTATTTATATACATCTAAGGTGTTTAAATATATAAAACAGTAAAAACATGAACGTTTTATATCAAAACTTGTAAATGATATTCAAATTTTTGTAATTTCCATGATGATACTGATAAAACCTGTAATTACATCGTTTATATATTTGTATAAAAAGGTTAACCCAGTTTTACTAGTTTTTAATTGAAGGAATACAGAAAGTTATCTTATTTGTTTCAAAGGTAGATGCTGTCCTCTTAGAAAAATTGCAATGTATAATTAGTAGGTACATATTTTTACACAATGCAGAAAACAATTGTGTAATATTAAACAGCGTATGTAAATTACAAGATATATCGTGAGAACTACATAAGTTCATAATCCGCTATATCCGGTTTTGCTATATTTGAAATCAGAGGTACAAATACATATCTTATGGAACGAGTATAATTAATGGTAATTAATGAAGAAGCAATAAAGAGACATCATGTTTTATTTTCGTAAAGTTTAAAAATGCTGAAAATAAAAAAAGTTAATTTGAATCGGCAAAACCTGCAACTCGTATAAAGATAATTAATTATATTTTATAACATAGAATATCACGAACCGTAAATTTAACTCATTTAGCATTTGATAGAAAGTTCACTATAACGGTTCAAAATGAAAACAACAAAAAACACGAAACTAACATAGTAGTTAATCACTACTTACTCTAAACTAGAATAAAACACATTAGTTTCATGATGTATGCATACATTAAAAGATGCGCCGTACGATGTTTGAGTACCGACATGCCATACTTCGCTCTGGCCATTTTCGAGCTACGAGCTATCTCCGTTAGAGGTCCTAATGAAAACAAAAAAACGAAATAATAAGTTAATTATTTAAACTAGAATAAACACATTAGTTTCATGATGTATGCATACATCATGAAACTAATTTTATTCTAGTTTAAATAAGTGATTAACTATAGTTATTTTTTATTTTCATTTGAACGTTATAGTGAACTTTCTATCAAATGCTAAATAATTAATTATATGTGATCAGACGCATTCACAGTTTTTGCATAAACTGGTTGTTCATTTGAAACACTTCCTATGTGAAATAAACTATTTATGTTATATAGATAAGTGTTTATATTGATTTTGCCAATAAGCAGGAAAATCATATTCTTCATGCAAAATATTTTCAAATACCTAATAAATTGTAAAGTGTTATATAAAATTATATATTTGAAGTCCTATATAAATAAACTTTTAATTTTTATATGTAGTTGTTGTAATTATAACTTTCACATTATAAGACGAGTCGTAAAGCAGCTATAAAGATTTCTTTCTACGTTCTCTCATTATTTACTTATTTTTCAGTAAAGAATTTTTTTGATAAAATCCAACATGCGATTGTTTTAACTCCGTTAAAACATTCGTAGATCTAACGGAATAGCCTAGCTCAAATTGCCAGAATATGGATGTCGGTACTCAAACATCGTCCCCACGGAACATTTAACGGTTTTCTAGGACCCCCTAACGAGATGCTCGTAGCTCGAAAATGGCCAGAGCGAAGTATGGCATGTCGGTACTCAAACATCGTCCCCGACGGCAACATCTTTAACCCGGTTCTTCTAGGACCTCCCTAACGGAGATGCTCGTAGCTCGAAAATGGCCAGAGGAAGTATGGCATGTCGGTACTCAAACATCGTCCCCGACGGCACACATCTTTAACCCGGTTCCCCTTCTAGGACCTCCCTAACGGAGATAGCTCGTAGCTCGAAAATGGCCAGAGCAAGTATGGCATGTCGGTACTCAAACATCGTCCCCGACGGCCCATCTTTTAACCCGGTTCTTCTAGGACCTCCCTAACGGAGATAGCTCGAATGCAGCATCGAAAAAGTTGTGCCAGAGCGAAGTTTGAGCTATGGTTCTGAGTTACTTCAAAGCATGTTCCGAGCTGGTTCGGCTGGTTTAACCGGTTTTCTGGTTTTTACCTCGTAACGAGATATCTGCTAACCACTTCTGGAACAATATGAACTCCAGTGAGTGTATTTAGCTGGTTTGGCGGTTGCAGCAACTGTTTCTGGTTTGACATTCTGACCTATTTTCCGAGCTGTTCCCACCCATGAAGACTTCAAATTTAGCTGGTTTTAGCTGGTTGAGCGGTTCTACTACGTTTAGCCGTTTTTGAACCACCAAGTAAAGTTCAAGCGGTTTACACTTCTATGTACTTCCACAGAATAGTAATGTTAGTTCGGCATTGCGACCAAGTCCGGCACCACTGTCATACCAACCTCATTCATTCCACACAACCCAACACTTCAGAAGTTATGTATTTAAGACGGATCTGGTTGCCAGCTAAGTGTTAGTCCAATGTGAATGACTCACCAAGAAATTTTCAAAGGATGTCTGTTACATCAGACATCAAAGAATAGCTAAGTGTTGATTCGTATTACTTCTCTCCATCTGGCTGAGAGGTTCCGTTGCAAAACCAACACGGCAATTGTGTCAGGAACATTCCAACTAACAATAGCAGTACATGCATGTTATATTCTCTTTGTGCAAGCAAGGACATGGGTAAATCTGAAGGATAATGTCAAACCGGACCATCAGGTTTAAACTCGAAGGGAAGGTGTCTATACTGAACCGGTAGACAAAAACACTGTGAGATGTGTTCACTCCACAGATTTTCATGGCATGTAGGAGGTTGCTTCAAGGAACCCAGAAGCAATAGGCATAAAGCAAATGTATGTTCTTGTCGATACTGGGGTCGAAGTGACTTCCGAAATGCGTTTAAACAAAGCATTGTACATACCGACATGTCTACATGCAATATCATACTGATGTGATCGGACCATCTGGGGTAAACTCTGTGAAGGATAATGCAAACCCGGACCATCAGGGTTAGCAACTCAAGGAAGCGGAAGGCTGACCAACACGATGAACCGGTAGAACCAAAAACAATGGTGAGAGTGCACTGCACAGATTGTTCAATGGATGTACCTAGGTATGCATTCCAAGGACACCTCAGAAGCAATAGGCATAAAGCAAATGTATGTTTCCTTGTCGATACTGGGGTCGAAGTGATTCGAAATGCGTTTAAACAACGCATTGTGTCGTACCGATTGTCTCCATGCAATATGCATACTGATGTGTTCACCTTTATGGCAGACGTGAAAGGAATGTATTGAAGGTAGTACAAAATCAGTTGCAGAAACACTATTCATTAAAATGTAATGTTGAGCTGTTTGGTTTATACTTTTGAACAGTAGGAAAGCACAGAACTGAAATCCGTTTCAGACTAAGTATGATATTCTCAGTGTAGGGACGGTGTTAGAAGAGTATTTCCAAAAATAAGTGAAATATTGGATGCAAAACAATCGGAATTTCAACTTAAAGATTCTGGTAAGTGTGAGTCGTGGTGTACTCGAGTATTAACAACTGTTTTAGGGTGGTCCCTGGTGCAATTCGTGTATATAGAGGTAAACCTGCTTAAATTTGCTCCCACCACGGGTTCTTGCTATATGGCTGTCCCCGCCGAAATCGCACATTAACACGCCATAGTCAATGTAAAAAATAATGATAATTGCTGCTTTGCATGGGCTGTTAAACTGACGAATATTTCAACGTTTGAGACCAATAACAACATTTCCATTAATGTTTATGGGTTAGACGATACGTATCGAGATGGTCAGCGTGTCACAGAGGTAGTGGGGCCTCTATACTACACCAAAGCCAAACAGGCAGTCCATGTTAATTTATTATTATTAGTCAGTAACCAAACAGATAATCAGCATTATGTATGGATAAAAATTTTCTCGTTTACTTAGCAACCAAATAACTCGGCGGAACGGAGCAATGTATTTTGTGATGCATGCTTGTATTACTTTAGATCCGAGGAGCAATTAACCCGACACGTGTCACACGACTGTAACTTCGTATATACAAAATTACCGGGCGTGAAACAAAAAAGACATAACCGGGGAATTCTACGCGGAAAATATACTCGCTTTTCGAACTATCAGAAACAAATGGTTCTACCATTCGTAATATATGCAGATTTTGAAGCGCTCTTAGTACCGGTAGATACGGCTGAACCAGATCCCGAAAAACCGTTCACGATAAAAACGTGTAAACACGAACCATACTCGTTTAGTTATTACATTAAGTGTAGTGTAAACGATGCGTGGTCTAAGTTAGAGCTGTATAGAGGAGCAATGCAGGGGAGATATTTATAAGACGACTGGAAAGTGATGTAAAACGGATATATAATGAACATTTCAAAGCTATTGTCCCAATGACACCATTAACGGATGAACAGCAGGTTACGTATGAATGCAGTGTATGTTGTTACATATGCGGTAAGCACTTTACGGACGATCCGACAAATCCGAAAGTACGAGATCACTGTCACGTTACTGGTAAGTATCGTGGTGCAGCACATTCAACGTGTAACTTAAACTATCAGGTACCTACATTTCTCCCGTTTTCTACATAATCTCAGTGGTTATGATGTTCACCTGCTCATTAAACAGTTAGCGAGTGAAACGGAAGAAATTACCGTACTTCCGGTTAACAGTGAAAAATATATAACGTTTGGTAAGCACATTTTTGTTGATGAATATGTAAACAGTCATGGTATCAGGGAAAAGAAATACATTAATTTACGTTTCGTCGATAGTTGTAGATTCATGGCTGCATCCTTAGATACTCTATCTCAGAATTTATCAGATGATCAATGTATGGAGGTACGGAAATATTTTAGTAATGATAGCGACTTCAACTTAGTGAGAAAGAAAGGTAGTTTCCCTTATGCGTACGTAGACAGCTTTAGTAAATTGAACGACGTCACGGTGCCATCATATGACAAATTCTACGATAAAATGCGCGATGCAAATATTTCCGATGACGAATACTGTCGCGTTCTACTGGTATGGGATCACTTTAAGTGTAATACACTAGGTGATTATGCTGATATTTATTTAAAATCAGATGTGTTGTTATTGGCTGACGTGTTTGAAAACTTTAGGAGATTATGTATGGGTGTGTATGGGTTAGAACCTGCACAGTATGTCACTTTACCTGGATTGGCGTGGGATGCCATGTTGAAATGTACGAAAGTAGAGCTAGAATTACTGACGGATATGGATATGTATCACTTTTTTAAACAAGGTATTCGAGGTGGAGTAAGTACTTGTATCAAGCGGAGGAGCATCGCTAATAACGAGTTTGTTCCAAACTATGATCCTAAACAACCGAAAGTGTTTTTACAATATTTAGATGCCACGAATTTATACGGCTGGAGTATGTAGCAATACCTGCCTCACGATGGGTTTATGTGGTTACCGCAAGAGGAAATAGATCACTTTGACGTATTAAAGATTGATGATGACGCCGATGTTGGATTTGTACTGGAGGTTGATATACATTATCCCCACCATCTGCATGACGAACACAACGATTATCCGTTTTGTCCTGAAATGATCTGCGCACCACATTCCCAGGAGGAGAAGTTAATCCCTAACCTGTGTGATAAGACAAACTACGTTATACATTACCGCTATTTAAAACAATGTATAGAGCATGGCTTAATTGTTACTCGTATTCATAGGGTTTTACGCTTTCGTCAAAGTCCGTGGCTAATACCATACGTAGACCTTAATACAGCTCTCCGCAACACAGCACTGAACAAGTTCGAAAAGGATTTCTATAAAATCATGAATAATGGCGTGTTTGGTAAAACAATGGAAAATGTCGATAAACGAAGAGTTATTAAACTGTTAACACATTGGGAAAATAACTGTCGTCGGGTAGGTCTAGCACGGTACGTTGCAAAACCGCAATTTAAAAATTTTATTCAATTCACTGATAAATTGTTTGCGGCGGAATTGTCGAAACAGGTAGTTACGTATGACAAACCCGTTTATGTCGGATTCAGTATTTTAGATCTTTCCAAAATTATAATGTATCGGTTTTTTTATGATATCTTACGAGCTCATTATGGCAAGAATGTCACGTTGCTCTATACTGACACGGATTCTTTGATTGTTGAGATAGTAACTGATGATATGTATGCACACATGCGAAATAATTTAGACGAATATGATACTTCCAACTATCATAATGAGTTGCATGGTATTCCTACGACTGCTTCCGTCGTTGGACGAATGAAAGATGAGTATGCAGGAAAGCAATTCATTATTTTTATGGTGCTGGATCGAAGTCATACTGTCTGAAGCTTGCTGATAATGAAGTTGTTAAGAAAGCGAAAGGTGTTAAGAAAGTTGTTATTCAGAAAGTGTTGACGGAAGTAGACTACAAAGCGGTTGCGGAGGGTCTGATAAAACAGTAATGTGTAAAATGCTTGTGTTTCGATCAACCTTACATGATATATATACCGAAATGTTAAACAAAATTGCCTTTAGGTCCCAGGATGACAAATGATATCGACTACGTGATACGTGTTCCACATTGGCGTGGGGGCATTGGCGAATACCGCAATTGGAGAATGCTGATCCGTTGAGCGAACTATTGCAGGTTGCTAAGCAAATGAATTTGTATTAACCGGAAGAAGAATAGTTTGGGTACTGACACTAGCTAGTTTCTTTCCTATATTCTCTCCATAATGAAACAATATTAATAATTTGTATTATTCCTTTAGTTGTTTAAAATATATTAATATTATGTACTAATTCGTTATTAAGAGAATATATGCTATACAAATACTATGTTTCATAAATAAAAAAAAAAAAAACGAGAATGATTATTTACTATTTTTTTATTAAAAAAATGTGTACAAGACTTATTGCATTATATATATATATATATATATATATATATATATATATATATATATATATATATTATATAAATGATATACACTACAAAGCCAGTGACATAATGATTTACAATGAAAGTAACAAACGGGTTGCATAGCAGGAAGAGGTGGACTTTCCTCAAGTTCAATAACAGGCTGGGTCACAAATTTTCTGATGTAATCTGCTTTCTCTGCCCTTGACATAGACAGAATCTGTTGGCTGAATCAATCTCTCGAGTATTCTTCGAAAGTGGTGTGGTGGTGTATACCCTTCTTCCCATTTAATACAGTGCTGGTTTTGCATTAACCAAGTAGCTTGACGACGACTCTCTGCATCCAATGTATGCCAGGGATACGGTGATTTAAAATAAATGGGCAATTTGTTTCCCATTATAAATGGCGAGTTCTTTTGGTATAAAAGCTTTTGAAATTTTAAACCCTTGTACATCGATTATGACGGACATTGTATTACAACTGTCGTACTGCTTTGGTTAACGCGTTGTATGTAACTAAACGATCGTGGAGTATAACACAGTATGCTGTCGTATTTGCAGCTATGTTTGCCGCTGTTTCAAACTCCACACGAAGAACTACTGCTTTAGAGTGCAATGCTTCTTTTTGATTTGAGCAATCTACGACAATCAACGGTGCAGCTGTCGTAAATTGCGTAGGGGTGAGTAATGGTTGCCCATCTCTTTGGTAATACGACATTTGGAATTTAGCAAACATTTCATACAACGTAGCAAAGCAATTGTTATCATAATTAACGTTGAGATTTCATACGGATAACGATCCGTGTTCAGGAACACGCGAATATTATTTAGTGCACATTTATCGAATCTGCTAGTATCTTGCATAACATTATTTCTCGCCCAGTTTGAAATCCTATAATAATGTATCTAGGTGTTTCAATACTAGTAGATGTTTTGATTGCCCATGTATGCTTATCTGTTGCTGGAACGGCGGGATATATGTGGGTTTCCCAACTTCTAAATGCTACTGGCGTATTTACATTTTTATCAATGTATTTCGTTAACGCCTAACTCCTCTGCTAATGCTGGAATGATGTGTGGAACTTTCCAATATATCTTATCTATGTTAACTTTTAATGCTTCTTCCTACAGTTGAAATTACTGCATCGGTATCAATGTTACTACGAATTAATACCAGTTCTTGTCTAATGTTCAAAATCACTTTATTGTAATCTTCAGCAAAGCCAAGTAGCATTCGCAAAGGTATACAAACATTAAAGTATCCTTGAGCATTTGTTAGTGTACTGTTTGAGTAGGAAACCAACCTGCATTTTCATGACGGGCGAGATCATTGGACGTCAATGATACCAATCCTTTCATTGTCGACGTTAATCCCACTTTCGTTACGGAATCTACCACTATTCCATTCATTTCATATCTAATTTCACTGAATAAAAATGCGATACCGTTATTAACGAACCTTGCGGTGTTAGAGACAGTACCATCCTGACGTAATAATCGTCCCTCTACGTAAACATAAGCTTTCTGATGGTAGAGTGCACATGTCTTCCTGAATGGGTATCCTGATTTCATCATTGTTTCCAAATCGTAGTATATGGTTGATGGGTGTGCAGTTCGGAATTAACGATAGCATTATCAACGACAACTTTTTCATTAACGTTTAATATACTCATTGTAGTACTGTAAACCGAGACTTTCCAATAATGCTTTGTTCTGCGGTGTCAATGCTTTGGGTCGCTGAACGCTTACTGACTCTCACCTTTCCACACTTTGATCTTTTATAGTTTGTTTTGCACTGGTTACATGCACATGTGTTATAGCGCGTCACCATATTTTCTTTAAATGTAGTCCTATCGTTATGACTTCTCCGTTAAAATTGACGAGATCTCCGTCTTGGTCTACTATTTTAAGTGTTATTGTCGAAATGGTAGATGTATTGATAGGTAGATAGATGACATGTTGAGGGGACTCTATTATTTTATACCCGCTGGTACACTGGGAAAGAATTGATGAATTATGTGTGATGTTTCACCATTTTTAAAACTACCACTTGTTATATTGCACTCGATAATTAATGAGTTAATTTTGATAATGTTAATAGGAGTATCAGAGGTATGCACTTTTTAGCCTTGGTAAACAGTTTTATTAAATCCCAGCATAGGTCCTATCGAATTTTCCACATTGAAACTAATGTCATGGGTTGCTTTCATACTTGCTTTCATAGTATTATTATTCGCTTGTAAATGCAATAATGCTCTCGATCTTTCACTGAACTCATTAATATATTTATTCACATCCTGCGATTTCGTATGATTCCTGGTGGTATTGTAATTTTATCGTTTCCAAATACGAGTTGGTTATTCTTTGAAGTAACGTTTTGTATAGTATTGAAAGATTCAAAACTAGTTAATCCCATTACATATTCCGACTCATTCTCAAGAAAAATCGGTGGATTAAAGGTTGCTTGCAAGATACACTTTTGCCGGTAAATGTAAATGTGTACGACATTACGATCACGTAACGACTACTGAAAATCAGAACGAGTAGTCATATAAAAATCGTAAGACTAAGATGACCACAGTTGTATGTATCAAAATCTTGAACCTTGGTAAAGTTATAATCAATTGTGTTTCTGCTACCATCACTTTTAAAATAGTGGAGTAATTCAAAGGGTGGTTTAATATGTCCTATGCTATCAAAATATGTAATATGCCTATTACGCTTAATGTAAGCTGTCCAGTGTGTACCCTGATTAGTTTGATCATCCAGATTCACAATACCACATTCATTCGCATGGATTCGTGTAGGTAAGTTATCTCGCATATATATCCCTCTAAAATAGGGAATCTGTAATTGCTCCACAAATTTTGATAGCTCAACATTACTTAAGGCGTGACGTGGTAGCTTCAGTGGGAGTTTTTGAATACGGTTGTAAATATATACCTAAACCTCGTTTATATGGTTTATGTATAAACCTTTTCCAATGCAGCTGCTTCCATTGCTTGGTTGTGTCGTTTGGTTTCTTCTAACGTTTTTGTCGCAGCTTTTGCGTCAGTTACCGCTTTTGCGACTGCCGCTGCACCGCCACCTAGAGACCCTAATGCTGCAAAGAGGGAATAAGAGGTATGAATCCCCACGTTTTGGTATTGGCAATATTCTGCTCTTGGGTGACATAATTTTTTGTGTTTTAGAGCGCTCAAGGCTTGCTGTATTGTCGCTTTTAAAGATGATCGAAGTTTACCACCAACACGACGTCGGGCTAGAAGGACTGCTTTGTTAAACGAAATTGGTTCTGCGAGAATGCTTCCTTCGTCGTGATTTATTTCCCATTCTAATTTCTTTTGTCCTTTCCGTGATTTGCCACCCATTCCCATTGTCCGTTTTCCTTTCATTATGCCAGCTATGGTTAATGCAGCTGCCTTTCTCCAAAGGTAGCGTTTGAGAACGAAATCTATTCCAAGCTTTTTGTTGCAAAGTCTTATCTGCAATGTGTCGTTGTCCTAGATCGTTTGACTGGGAGTATGCAATATCGTGTTCTTTACACGCTTCGTCCAATGCGTTAATACCTTTGTCGCCACGAGCTAATCGTTTTTGTAAACGGGTGCCTGGCCCACAATATCGATATCCGGGTATATGCAACTCCACGGGTAATTTATTTATTAAAGTATTAATTAATCCTGAACCTTTTTTTCCTCTGACGCTGGGATGTATACTTCATACCACACTGACTGACACTTCACTACTAAACTACTTTCTGCACGTGGTATATATATATATATATAATATATAATATATATTATATATATATATATATAACGTCATACAAGTCGTGGTTTAGTACCATAATGGGTGACATCCGTTTCATTCCGCAAGAAAGAATTACCTATAAATTATGACATTACTCCTAACAAGGAGCAGTACTCTAAACACCGCGGTTTACTAAAAAGGGGATGTAAACGAGGTATAATCGTCGGACCATCCGGCTGTGGAAAAACCAATGTTATGATTACTTATTAGAACATCCAAATGGTTTACGTTTTGAAAATATATATTATATATATATATATATATATATATATATATATATATATTGCAAATCTTATACAACCTAAATACCAGTACCTGCGAGTTACTGGCACCCATAAAGAAATTAGGTATTTCGAATACAGTGATAATAGTGATGTTATACCTCCTAGTGAGTCCCGTAAAAATTCAATAATGATTTTTGATGATGTAGCATGTCATAAACAAAATGAAATTAGAGATCATTTTGTTTTGGCAGACATCGAAATAATGATTGTTTCTATCTGTGTCAAACGTATTCTTCAATTCCAAAACAGCTTATACGTGATAATACGAATTCACTTGTTCTTTTTTCAACAAGATCACACTAATCTCAAGCATGTGTATGATGATCACGTTAATGTCGATATGTCATTTGATAAATTTAAAGACTTGTGTTGCTGTTGCTGGCGTGATAAATTCGGATTTCTTGTGATTGATAAAGAAAGCGATGTTAATAACGGTCGTTACCGTAAGAGATTTGACTGTTTCATTGCAGTATAAATAATCTACTAGGACTGTCAACGTACAGTCGTAATGGAGGAGCGCTTAGTACAAGACAGTTTGCGTGCTCGCAAGAGTGTGCAACAGAAATATGCTAGTTTGAAAGAAGATACTGCACTTACAGAACGTGCAATGGAGGCACACTTTAAACCTATTACACAACCATTAAAACAATTAATTACTAAAAATAATGGTTCTCTCATCAAAGCTGAACCCCTTACGCCAGAAGTCGGAAAAAAGGAGTCCATTGCACATGAAAATGAAGTATTTTTACATTATACACCGAAATCCTCTAGAATACGTAAGGAGCCGCGTACTATTGTTCCTGACACCATTCCCACACCTCTACAAGAATCTGTAATTGCTGATGTCACACATGACGACGAGGTGGAAATTCCTACTTTACAACAATTGAAATCAGAACTATTAGCTGCTGGATCTCAACCCGCCTTTGAAGAGTATCTTAATCAATACCAAGGATTAGCGAAATTCTACGTCGAAGGTATCTTTAGAGATACCGAAGATGAATATGACTTAACGTACGGTGTCATTTTATTCCTGAAGAAGAGAAATTTTTATAGGCGATGCTGAACTAGATTTTGTTGGAGAAAATTTGCGAATCGCTCTTCCTGATGGATCATCCCTAGACTATGAGGAACACCGGGATTATATGAACTACTTTTAAAAAAGTTCCTACGGGATACAAAAGAGGGATCTACAGCAATACAATGACATTTTGCGTCGTACGCATGCTGCCCGACGTAATTATAACCCTGATGATCAAATCCGAGGAACTAATAGTAAGAAGTACTTGAAATCATTAAACCATTACTTCAGACCTAGAAAACGTTCTGCCACATCGTCTATTGCACCTCCAGCCACCAGATCTCGAACAACTTCTATATCCAAAAGAGGTGGTGGACTGCAGCTATTGCGATACAATAATAAACCTATTGAGTTTGTACCGTGGAATAATCCGAATAAGTTAGTCGATTGGTTACGGGAATTATTAGGATCAATGTCGACAGGAAATACTAGCAATCACAACGAAATAATATATAATTGATGAACTACGTAACGCAAAAGTAATAAAGTAACAGAACTTGTTATAAACCTACCACTACAGTCATTTCCTTTCATTGTTACTACGACTATCACTACAGATAGTACTATGTCCACCAGTGATGCCAATAGATAAATTTGGCGGTCATCTTCATCATCAAATGACAGTGGATAAATTTGGGAAACATATTGTTGATCATAGGATCTGTCTTATGAAACTTTCATTTCATTTTCTGGAATCGCTGCAAAGAAGACAATTAGTTATCTACCGGCGTCGGTGATCAATATACCTATCCCTGTAACGACGGTACTATAGTACATTGCAGGTGGAGTCATCCAACTCTTGAGCTTAACATAGATGGTACAACATTTGATCTGGCAAAGGATGTAATTGGTCAACATCTTAAGAGGAACGATGTAATTCGTGTAATCATGCCGAAGTTTGTACAGTTTTCAACTGCAGCGATATTCAACGTAGAGTTCGTAGTAAAATCCAAAGCACAAAAAAATGAGTAAAGCCGATGTTGTTCGAAGAACTGCACAAACCTGCAAGAAGAAATTTTCCGGCGTTGTGTTGTACTAAAAGGTTTAAATGATCTATTTCAAGCTGATTTAGTGGAAATGATACCATATGCTCGGATGAATAAAGGATTTCGATACATTTTAGTAATAATAAATGCATTCTCTAAATATGTCTGGGCTTTTCCCATCAAACGCAAGAATGGTAAACTGGTCGCGGATGTAATGGATAAACTTTTGTCTGGTTTGCAAAAGGACACCTACACATATACAAACTGATATGGGAACTGAGTTCTATAATGCTGAATTCAAAAAGTAATGAAAAATTTAATATCAATCATTACAGTAGTTATTCCACCTTGAAAAGTAGTATAGTCGAACGTGTAAATCGCACCCTTAAAGCAATAATGTGGAAAACCTTCAGCATGCAAGGATCCTATAAGTGGCTATCAATATTACCGCACATTGTCGCCGAGTATAATTCAAGAAAGCATAGAACAACTGGATACAAACCGGTAGATGTATCGGAAAAAATAGTGCATCTATTTCAAAACATTTAAAATGTCAAAAATTCTTGACCGTAAAACACCTAAATTTAAAGTGGGGAACATGTACGCATTAGCAAACATAGAAGCATATTCTCTAAGGGTACACACCTAATTGGAGTTACGAAGTCTTTCGAATATCAACAGTTAAACGTTCAAGCCCACTCACCTACACATTACGTGATAGTCGAGATGAAGAGATTCAAGGTCGGTTCTATGAGCCCGAACTACAAAGTGTTAAACATCCAGACATTCATCTAGTTGAACGTGTCATCCGACGTCAAGGGAATAAAGCTCTCGTTAAGTGGTTGGGTTTTGATACTTCTCACAACTCCTGGATTTCTACCAAAGACATTGTGTAATACGCTAATTAACCTTAATTATATATACTGTAATATTAATATGCAATAAACAGATCTTTTTTACTTTTTTTATTATACTATCCTATACATATACATCACTACATACTACTAAAGCGTCTGACAAACACACACTCACGATGCTGTTTTTCGAGAATTGGTGAAATTATATTACACAGTCATCTATTCTTTTTAAATCGTGCAGAATCTCTAGCTAATTGTTCCCATTCTCCTTTTCGCGCATGCCTGTGCCAACTCCCATACTATAGTAGTGAACTACGTTTTGGACTCATTAATGCGCACCTTCTTCACTGGGTGAGTCGTCATCTGATGACTCAAAATTCGGTAAATATCTTTCTATTTCGTGTATAAATTGCTCCAATGATATTTCTTTAAGGTCTTCTATTAATCGCTTTATACAACAAATACACTCTATATCACCCATGCGATGTTAAGTATTTTTCACAAAGGCGTATTCCTCCCCATACTTATTAACTAGATTATTTAAATAGTCATCACTAAATCTACCCATTCCATACACTTTTCATGATCAGCATCGAATTCTAATGATTGTAACTGGCATATTAGTCTTTGGACTGCACTAACACAATCTACAGCTTTAGGCCACGACTCCGCACTATAACACATCCACATATTGACTAACATCTAATACTATCCCCTATTGACTACAAGCGCGTTATCCCCCTTTCAGGTTATAGGTTTGGCAAGATCCATATCCATATATAGTTTCTCCTTGGCAAATACTTCCATTTCCAGAAGGCAGGCTATGTTGACCTCAAATACATCACGCAATGGACCTATAACTTGGTGAATGTTACATTCAGGAATTGTCGCTGTCGACTGTATTAGGTTTTTATAAAACTCTGGAAAGTTCACAGTATCTGCCAACTCCAATCGGTAATATATTATCTTCAAAAGCTTCCATAACTGTTCTATAGACTCCCATCCTAAATAGATATCAATTTCGTCACTATCACAGAGGCGTATAATTTTTTCTTGTTAATATTTTCGTACGAGACAGTCTTCGATCCCAGTTTGGTAGGTAGCCATGTTCCTTCAGGACTGTAGAAATAATTAGTAATCACCCTTGATTATCCATAAGTATACGCCATTCCTGCTTGTCAAACACCACTCCACCACTCTTCGTTCCACCTAGTTTTACGACTGGCTCAAATCCAAATTTGGGTGATAGACCGACACTAACAAACTTTGTTTTACTTTTATTTAAGAAATAATGCACATTATTAAGCAAAATATCGCAATATTTACTTGAACTTATAGCACCGAAATCTTCGCCTTTTCTATGGCTTGACGTACGATGTTATCCATTATATACGATACTGGCTTTACATACATTCCCTCTCTTTTATATATGACACTCTCCCCACTATGTACCCTCCTCAAGGCTACTTACGTGACCTTCACGATTATACCACACATTGCTTTAGCGGTCTTGTCGGTTACACCTTTTCAAGGTTTTCTTTTCGTTCCACTACTTCAAGGATTTCTAGGCATACTTATTCCAAGGTTATTCCACTTTGCCACAGCAAGGTCACCACACAAGGTTACATATCCCCACTCAGTATTATTCGTATACTTAAAGGAGGGTTTTTACATATACCATAGTTACCGATCTTCACTATGTCAGTTACTCCAGTGCAAGACGATTGGAAGACTCCTGCAGTGTACCAACCACAAACCCTATTTCAACTTAGTACGCGACGGACATGTCAATTAATTCCGAACTGGGTAAATTTTGAAAAGGAAGGAATACTACCGGCTTCCATAACCAAAGTGCTACGAAATAATTATGAACTGGTTCAGTGGAATTCAGCGTGGTATACCGAAATGAGCAAGGTAATACGCGAGCACTTTGCGGCAAGCCGTGTAACAGCATATGCCCACATTGTATCAATATATGTTCGATACCATCTGGTGGACTTCATGAATTTGTGTCATTGCTGTTTCGCCCGATTGAAACCAGGAGATTACCGCGTAGTGGACCATCATATGCATATGGAGCGCTGGACTGCGCGGTACCACCTGTCGTACGAATATTATTGGTGCTCGTCGTGTAGGCGCCTCTCACACAGTTATACGATGTGTACGATGATGACTCATGTATACTGTGTGATGAGGTGCTACAGACGAGTAGTCTTTACTGTATCTATTTTTATTTATTGTACATATTGTATATCTGTTGTATATATTTGTATATATTTGTATATATTGTATAGAATACATTATTTACTGTCAGTATCATACTGTTTTCGCTGATGTTAACATGTGTGACCCAAACTTTTATTATCCTCAGTATTACAACTGTTTCGATAAACGCTTACTAACGTATCGAACATGGTCTGGAGTTCACTCACCCTCATCGCTTGCTGCAGCAGGATTCATTTCCACATCTTCAGACGATACGGTTGAATGTTTCATGTGTGGGTTAGAATAAACCGATGGCAGCCAGATGTCAATCCGTTACAGGAACATCTACGATGGGCACCACATTGCACGTATGCTCAGCTCCTCGCACCACGTCCGCGCAGATGTACTGAAACGGAAGTGGAGAGGACCTTCTGCACTTGTACTAAATCAAAATGTTTTATTCCTAAAGAAAATCATATATCTGAGTAATAAATTAGTACATGTCTGTCTACATCAATTAAATATATTAACATATCGTTTTCTTTTATTTTGGTAAAAAGTAAGGTTGAGCAAAAAAGTGAGCAAAAACATACAAGTGGGCGCAACCAGGTCACACGGATGTTATTAGGAACATGAAGCGTGGTCGGATGGCCTTGTAATAGTGGAACAGGAAAGCGTGGTCGGATGGCCTGTATTGTGAACAGGAAAGCGTGGTCGGATGGCCTTGTAATAGTGGAACAGAATAGGTCTCACGGATAGCCTTGTAGTTGTGGAACAGGAAAGCGTGTTTGTGACCCTGGTTTTGTGGTAATGATATGTCTCAGTGATGGCCTTGTAGTAGTGGAACAGGAAATCGGGGTTTGTGACCGTGGGTTTGTGGTAATGATATGCATTTAGGTCACACATTGCGCTTTTTTGACCTTGGTAGGTGGGACCTGGTTTTGTGGCAACCTTGGAAATGTGGGGCCTTGGAAATGTGGTGTGTCCCAAAAGTCTCCAATCTTACCTACTATAAATGATTACATAATAGTATTAAAGTAAATAGAAGTAAATCTACATAACGTATTATATAATGTCTTTGTTACAAGTCGTTGAACTGTGAGAACTATCAAAGCCTGACCTCTTAACGAAAAATGTATTTCCCTGTATTATGCGCTCAACAAGGTAAATGTTAGGATATTTAACTCTTTGAAGCTCGGTTCACAAAAATGTCCTTGAATCTCTTGACCTCCATATCACGTAATACGTAGGTAGTTGGGTTTGAACGTTTCACTGCAGATATTCGAAAGACCCCGTAACCCCAATTGGGTGTGAAATCTTGATGCCTTTGCTTCTATGTTTGCTAATACGTATGTAATTCCCCGCTTTAAATTTAGGTGTTTCACAGTCAAGAACTTTATGTCATTTTAAATGTTTAAAAATAGCTACAGCAGTCCTTTCCGTTACATCCATTGGTTTGTATCCAATTGTTTTGGGCTTTTTTTAATTATAATCAGAAACGATTCGAAGTAAATTAAAATGTTAAAACTGCATTATTTTTTTAATTCTGAATTATAAAATTCCGTCCACCATCAGTTTATATGGGTTTTGGTGTCCTTTACAAATAAGGCAGAAGCTTATTTGTTATGTCCACCCGCGATAAGTTTACCATTCTTGCGATTGATGGGAAAAGTGTATATATTGATATCGTATATTTACGCGAACGTAAGGTATTATTTCCACTAAATGGGCTAGAGATAGGTCATTTAAACCTTTCATTAATACAACGTCGCGGAAAATTCCTGCTTCGGTTTGTGTAGCTTTCCTGTATCCGTTTATTTCTGCACCATAATAAAAAATATTCCATAACTTACTCCGCAATTTCATATTTTGTTGTCCCTTCAACAGTAGTATTAGTACTAATATGGTTTATATTGTTTTGGTAATTGGAATGGTCAAACTCCAGTACATTATTCCCCATACATAGCATTAGGTGTTATTTACACTATTAGTAAATAACGTTACATAATTACGGTAATGGCTACCTAATATAGCCTAAAGAAATTTATACAGTGTAATAATTTTGGAAACACATAAAATAATAAATCGGACATATACGAGTTTTTCATACGTAACGACCTGTTATGACAATTCTGCGGCAAATAATTCATCAGTAAATTGAATAAAATTTTTAATTTGTGGTTTTGCCGTACCTTGCAAGCCGTTATTTTTCAAACGCTTCAGTAACTTTATTACTGTTCTTTTGCCAACGTTCTCCACTGTTTTAGCAAATACCCCGTTGTCCAGGTCTTTAAGGAAACAATATTCAAATTTTTCGTTTGTTTGATTTCGGAAAGCAGTATTCAAGTCTATGTAGGGTAGTAAACAAGAGACTTTATGAATACCATTAAGACTTCATCCATGCTTAACACAATAGTTTAAACGCCTTTAATGTATAACGTAGTTGCTCCTATTGTTCACACAAATAAGGAATGAATATTACTTCTTTGGAATGTGCCGCAAACATCATTTTGGAAAAAAAAGATGATTGGGTTTATCATGCAAGTCATGAGGATAATATATATCTACCTCCTAGACATACACAATGTCATCATAATTATTAATAAACATCAAATTTATGAATTTCATTTTTAGTTAAGATACTCGTCGTGATGCATACTCCATCCATATAAGCTCGTCGCATCCAGATACTGCAAAAATACTCTAGCACGATTATGGTTAAAGTTTCGAACAAACTCGTTGTTATCAATACTTCTCCGCATAACATAAGTATTCACTTTACCACAAATACATTTCTTGATAAAGTGGTACATATCAATATCAGTCAGTAATTCTGTCTGCACTTTCGTACATTTCAACATGGCATCCCATACCAACAGGAATAACAACATATGTGCAGGTTCTAAGCTATGCATATACATAATCGTGTAAAGTTTTCGAACACGTCAGCCAACTGCAAACATCTGAATCTACACATATATATATATATATATATATATATATATATATATATATATATATATATATATATATATATATATATATCCGCCTAATCACCGAGTGCGTTACACTTAAAATGATCCCACACCAGTAGGACGACATAGCATTTCTTATCACGCATATTATCGGCCTGCCTTTGTGAAGGTATGGAAGTGGATGGTGTGCTTAATCAACACAAGGTGTAATGATCCTGCGAATCCTTTACATAAATTTCCTATCCTAGTAAATAGTTCCTATCAAACCTTATTTCCTAGTTGAAAATTATTATTAATTTTATTAAATACATAAATAATAAGTTTACCTCTAGTAGGATTTGAACCTACGACCTGTACTTTGCTTATTTCTACAACTGCGTTACCACTATTTATGAATGGTATCAGCTGTCTATTCCTGTTCCCACTCTCTAGAATTCTGCTATAAATACCCAACCACCTTTATTTCTGTATACCTTTTAACATCTATCTTTGCACTGCACATTTATACCAGACATACCAAACTTACTCCCTCACATATCTATACACATATCTGATTTACCTGTCCTGCCAGAACACACCAGTATCCCTAATTAAATATTAAAACCAGTAGGTATGTTTGGAGACTTTACCAGCACACATACACCACCACCACATTTCCTGTTCCACAACTACGAGGCCATCCGTGCGACCTATCATCACCTCAAACCCAAGGCCCCAAACCCCGCTTTCCTGTTCCACAACTACGAGGCCATCCGTGCCACCTACCCCGCTTTCCTGTTCCACAATTACGAGGCCATCCGTGCGACCTATCATTACCACAAAACAAAGGTCACAAACCCCGCTTTCCTGTTCCACAATTACCAGACCATCCGTGCGACCTATTCGTGTTCCACAATTACATCCGTGTAACCTGGTTGCTACTCTAGCCCACTTTTTGCTCACTCACAAAATAAAAGAAAACGATATATTAATATATTTAATTAATGTGGAAACATGTACAAATGTATTACTCAGATATATGATTTTATTTAGGAATAAAACATTTTGATTTAGTTCACGTGCAAAAGGTCCTCTCGACTTCTGTGTCATTACATCTGCGTGGTGCAAGTGATTGGGCATACTTGCAGTGTGGTGCCCATCGGAGATGCTCCTGTAACGGATTGACATCTGGCTGCCATCGGTTTATTCTAACCCCACACATGAAACATTCAACCGTATCGTCTGAAGATTTGGAAATGAATCCTGCTGCAGCAAGCGATGAGGATGAGTGAACCCCAGACCATGCT
Organism: Vesta saturnalis; assembly: GCA_036346205.1. Lineage (NCBI taxonomy): Eukaryota > Metazoa > Arthropoda > Insecta > Coleoptera > Lampyridae > Vesta > Vesta saturnalis. The sequence continues at coordinate 74,626 of JARFJB010002511.1, read as the reverse complement.
CTATACGTTAGTAATCGTTTATCGAAACAATTGTAATACTGAGGATAATAAAAGTTCGGTGGCACGTCGCACATGTTTTCACTAGAGGATAAACTAAGCGACTGGCATAAAATATTTTATTACATACAATATATACAACATATATACAATATGTACAATATATGCAATAGATAAAATAGATACAGTAAAAAAAGATTACTCGTCTACGTAGCACATCTGATCACACAGTATACTAAAGAAAAAAATAATTTTTTGTTCATTAATGTTGATTAACTATTCAGGGAAGAAAAGAATACTTATTAGTTACAGTTATGAAAGCGTTTAATTTTTTTGTTAATTATTGTATAATGTATAAAAGGGTAAAAATAATATTTACTGTAAATGTTAGATCATTTTAATTACAGTTGTTAACCTCGACGATGGATAGATAATCTGTAAATGCAAAAAAAAATTAGTTCTTTATTAACTTAGTCAAAATTAAATATTTATGATGCTATAAAAATTCTGATAAATAAGATTGATGAAACAAAACTGTATTTATAATGTTAGCAAAAAAATAAGAAGCGCGTTTATTAGTAATTACATTCATTACAAAATAAAATAAAAGATTCAAACGAATGTTGAAATGAGTATAAATATAATTACTGAATGCAAGTATTTATGTGTACTGAATACATAAGGTATTCTTTCTGAATATCAAATACATAAAAGACAGTCATGAAAAGAATAAAGAGTTAAGTCACGTCGAAATATGCAAATAAACGGTGATCATCATTGAAACGTATTTGGGTTATTACACTTTAAGTGTATGAAAATTCATGCAACATACTATTGACATATAAAAAAATGTACACTTACCTAAAAAATTAAGTAAATGACAATTGTTTTTGCACTAATAGTACATATAAAAACACTTTAAGTGATGTATGTTTATCTAGGAATAGAAATTGTAACTGACAATAAGTGTTGAAAACAAGTATATATATATATATATATATATATATATATATATATATATATATATATATATATATATATATATATATATATATATATATATATATAAACAACAGCATTTTTATGTCTATTGTATGGGGTAATTTACATATTGCAATGTAATCTCGGCATTGAATGTAACTTCTTCATATATGGTGATATAAATTTATTTTCTGCGTAGCCTTGCTTTTTTATATAAATAGCATGCGTTTTTAGTGTATTGGTTACATTTCCAGATGAACATCTGCAGTAACAATAGGGTAAGAATTATTTTTTTATTAATTAATAATTTAATTTTTAAGATATACTATTCTGTACACGTTATAGTTTATTAGTGCAATAATTATTTTAGGACAATTAGAAGAGTGTCCTGGAACGACAATCTCAATCTCAAAAGCATCATGGTGGATAGCGTAAAAAAATGTGAGTAGAATAGATATTATTCAATTATTTTTTTACATAGTTTATTGACTAAAGCAAAATTAAATTATTATATTCAAAAAAGTTATATTCTTTTCCACAAAAATTTGGTGGACAACTTTACGAATGTTACAATGTTTGTAAATTCATATATATAAAGTGAAACAGAGCCATTGTTATTTACGAGTTAAATATAAAGTTTGTTACAAAAATCAAGTAATACTTTTAAATATATATTTAATTTCTACATAGATATTTAAATTCGAGTATAGGAGATTTACATAAAAAATTCGTTGTGAGACATTTTATAAATCATGCATTTTATTACTTGTAAAACAACTTAAATCTTTTCAATTTCAAATTATATATTTGTGTAACTAAAAGAGCAGTGTGATAATTTTTATTAGGTAGTCGAAATCATTATGTAGAACTATTTTTTTAAGTCGTCTAATGTAAATTGTTTTCTTTATAATCAATTCAGTTAATACATTTCTTAATTTCTTTTTTTACATTTAAACAGATCAAATTACATACAGTTTACGGTTATCTAATAAAAGTTTACAAAGCAAAATCGAGTTTCTTTATAGGTTTAATTCTTGTTACGTACCTAGTAGATACATTATGAAAAAAAATTTTTTTATACTTACATATTATTAAAAAGATTTCACAGTCTAAAGCAGGTTTATTAGTTTTAATCCTTTGAAACTATTAATAATTTAGTGTATCTCTAAATCTGGCAGTGTATATTTGCAGATAATAATTTGATACTTATTATTTTTTATTGAAAATTTCACATTATGAAGTGAGTGACAGGTTTATAGTCATTTTGAAGTAATACTTGTTAAAGGAATTTTATTATAGCATTTTTCAGTTTAAATATTAATGCGTTTTAAAATAATTTTTCATCCCAATTGAACTATATAAAAAAAATTATAATTGGTTATATCCGAGTTTAAATATATATCCTTTGCTATGTATTTAGGTACATAGTATTATGTATGAATATTTACATATTAGTGACTTTATTGGATCAGACTATTTAGTAGGCTAATTGCAGTATATATGATAGTTAATACTTATTGTATTGTTTATGGAAAACAGATATCTGTTTTGAACTATATTTGAACTGGTTTGAGCTGTATTTGAGCTGGTTTGAGCTGGTTTTGAGCTGGTTTGAGCTGGTTTGAGCTGTATTTGAGCTGGTTTGAGCTGGTTTTGAGCTGGTTTGAGCTGGTTTTGAGCTGGTCTAGAGCTGGTTTGAGCTGGTTTGAGCTAGTTTGAGCTGGTTTTGAGCTGGTTTGAGCTGGTTTTGAGCTGGTTTGAGCTGGTTTGAGCTGTATTTAAGCTGGTTTGAACTGGTTTGAGCTGTATTTAAGCTAGTTTGAGCTGTTTTTGATCTGTATTTAAGCTGGTTTGAGCTATTTTTGATCTGTATTTGAGCTGGTTTGGCCTGTTTTGAGCTGTTTTCAGCTGTTTTTGGTCTGTATTTAAGCTGTATTTAAGCTGGTTTGAACTGTTTCTATAAAAAAACAATGCCTGTTTAACCGCTATAATACAACACCGCATGGAGCCCCAATACCTACTATTTTGATCATATATTCAATCTCTGAAGTGTCTCGGTAGTATAATGTAGTAGGGTATTGTTACGGACGCTCTTTTTGTGTGGGGTGTGGGAAGAAGAATGAATTAATATCACGCGCGCGGTGTGTGTGCGCGCGCGCCGCGCGCGCGCGTTTGTGCAGGTGTGCTTGCGCACACTGAACACTAGGTTTTTACTTTTTTACTTTTTATTTTTTAATTTTTTTATTTTTTTATTTTTTTATTTTTTATTTTTAATTTTTTTATTTTTTTATTTTTTATTTTTTTTTCCGCGCATGCAGATGTGTACGTGTACGGTCAGCAGATATTCTAAAAAATACCTCCCCACGCGATATATATATACCACACCGCTTCTTGTGTTAGCACTCACAATCTAACTCTGTACCTGCACGCGCCAGCTTTATAATAGTCTCAAACTATCTTGTCTGCAATGCAGGGTAAATACATAACCCCCCTACCCAACATAATAATTAGAATATTTTGTCTTCAATGTTATTTCAGGTGTAAATCGATTCCGTTGCGAATGCATGAAAGATTTCTCCAGGAGAGATTCCCTCCTTCGCCATAAAAAAACTGCGTGCTGGATGACAGTATCTACTCCACCATCTGGCATGCAGGAGGTTTCGTTGCAAAACAAAACCACAGGGAGCAATGTGGTGCAAGGAATCACTTCCGACGATAACAAAGCAGTACATAGACACGATACTGATTCCTTTGCGCAACCAGGACCATCTGGGGTAAACTACGCGAAGGATAATGCGAAACCCGGACCATCAGGGTTGAGCAACTCAAGAAGCGTAAGTCTGACCAATGCGATGAACCGGAACAACCTAAAAAAATTGGTGAGAGTGTCCACTGCACTGATTGTTCAATGGATATACCTCGGTATGCGTTCCAAGGACACCTCAGAAGCAATAGGCATAAAGCTAATATCTGTTTACTAGTCGATACTGGGGTCGAAGTGATTCGAAATGCGTTTAAACAACGCATTGTGTCGTATCGACTGTCACCATGCAATATGCATACTGATGTGTTCACCTTTATGGCAGACGTTAAAGGAAACGTATTGAAGGTAGTACAAATTCAGTTGCAGAAACACTACTCATTAAAATGTAATGTGGAACTGTTTGGTTTATACTTTTGAACAGTAGGAAGCACAGAACTGAAATCCTTTCAGACTAAGTATGACATTCTAAGTATTGGGACGGTGTTGGAAGAGTATTTCCAAAGAATAAGTAACATATTGGATGCAAAGCAATCGGAATTTCAACATAAAGATTCTGGTAAGTGTGACTAATGGTGTAAGAGATTAGTAACAACTGTTTTAGGGTGGTCCCTGTGCAATTCGTATATTTAGAGGTGAACATGCTAAAATTTGCACCATTACGGGTTCTTCATATATGGCTGTCCCCGCCGAAATCACACATAAACACGCCATAGTCAATGTAAAAAATAATGACAACTGCTGCTTTGCATGGGCTGTGGTATCGGCACTAGTGACACCAAAGGGTCTACCACAGGACGACATCTTACCCTGATTTCCAGACGTTATTCAACTGGAATGGTGTACAGTTCCCTGTTAAACTGACGAATATTTCAACGTTTGAGACCAATAACAACATTTCCATTAATGTTTATGGGTTAGACGATACGTATCGAGATGGTCAGCGTATCACAGAGGTAGTGGGGCCTCTATACTACACCAAAGCCAAACAGGCAGTCCATGTTAATTTATTATTATTAGTCAGTAACCAAACAGATAATCAGCATTATGTATGGATAAAAAATTTTTCTCGTTTACTTAGCAACCAAATAACTCGGCGGAACGGAGCAATGTATTTTTGTGATGCATGCTTGTATTACTTTAGATCCGAGGAGCAATTAACCCGACACGTGTCACACGACTGTAACTTCGTATATACAAAATTACCGGGCGTGAAACAAAAAAAAGACATAACCGGGGAATTCTACGCGGAAAATATACTCGCGTTTCGGAACTATCAGAAACAAATGGTTCTACCATTCGTAATATATGCAGATTTTGAAGCGCTATTAGTACCGATAGATACGGCTGAACCAGATCCCGAAAACCGTTCACGATAAAAACGTGTAAACACGAACCATACTCGTTTAGTTATTATATTAAGTGTAGTGTAAACGATGCGTGGTCTAAGTTAGAGCTGTATAGGGGAGTAATGCAGGGAGATATTTATAAGACGACTGAAAGTGATGTAAAACGGATATATAATGAACATTTCAAAGCTATTGTTCCAATGACACCATTAACGGATGAACAGCAGGTTACATATGCGGCAAACACTTTACGGGCGATCCGACAAATCCGAAAGTACGAGATCACTGTAACGTTAATGGTAAGTATCGTGGTGCAGCACATTCAACGTGTAACTTAAACTATCAGGTACCTACATTTCTCCCCGTTTTTCTACATAATCTCAGTGGTTATGATGTTCACCTGTTCATTAAACAGTTAGCGAGTGAAACGGAAGAAATTACCGTACTTCCGGTTAACAGTGAAAAATATATAACGTTTGGTAAGCACATTTTGTTGATGAATATGTAAACAGTCATGGTATCAGGAAAAGAAATACATTAATTTACGTTTCGTCGATAGTTGTAGATTCATGGCTGCATCCTTAGATACTCTATCTCAGAATTTATCAGATGATCAATGTATGGAGGTACGGAAATATTTTAGTAATGATAGCGACTTCAACTTAGTGAGAAAGAAAGGTAGTTTCCCTTATGCGTACGTAGACAGCTTTAGTAAATTGAACGACGTCACGGTGCCATCATATGACAAATTCTATGATAAAATGCGCGATGCAAATATTTCCGATGACGAATACTGTCGCGTTCTACTGGTATGGGATCACTTTAAGTGTAATACACTAGGTGATTATGCTGATATTTATTTAAAATCAGATGTGTTGTTATTGGCTGACGTGTTTGAAAACTTTAGGAGATTATGTATGGGTGTGTATGGGTTAGAACCTGCACAGTATGTCACTTTGCCTGGATTGGCGTGGGATGCCATGTTGAAATGTACGAAAGTAGAGCTAGAATTACTGACGGATATGGATATGTATCACTTTTTAAACAAGGTATTCGGGGTGGAGTAAGTACTTGTATCAAGCGGAGAAGCATCGCTAATAACGAGTTTGTTCCAAACTATGATCCTAAACAACCGAAAGTGTTTTACAATATTTAGATGCCACGAATTTATACGGATGGAGTATGAAGCAATACCTGCCCCACGATGGGTTTATGTGGTTACCTCAAGAGGAAATAGATCACTTTGACGTATTAAAGATTGATGATGACGCCGATGTTGGATTTGTACTGGAGGTTGATATACATTATCCCCACCATCTGCATGACGAACACAACGATTATCCGTTTTGTCCTGAAATGATCTGCGCACCACATTCCCAGGAGGAGAAGTTAATCCCTAACCCGTGTGATAAGACCAACTACGTTATACATTACCGCTATTTAAAACAATGTATAGAGCATGGCTTAATTGTTACTCGTATTCATAGGGTTTTACGCTTTCGTCAGAGTCCCTGGCTAATACCATACGTAGACCTTAATACCGCTCTCCGCAACACAGCACAGAACAAGTTCGAAAAGGATCTCTATAAAATTATGAATAATGGTGTATTTGGTAAAACAATGGAAAATGTCGATAAACGAAGAGTTATTAAACTGTTAACGCATTGGGAAAATTACGGTCGTCGGGTAGGTCTAGCACGGTACGTTGCAAAACCGCAATTTAAAAATTTTATTCAATTCACTGATAAATTGTTTGCGGCGGAATTGTCGAAACAGGTAGTTACGTACGACAAACCCGTCTATGTCGGATTCAGTATTTTAGATCTTTCCAAAATTATAATGTATCGGTTTTTTTATGATATCTTACGAGCTCATTATGGCAAGAATGTCACGTTGCTCTATACTGACACGGATTCTTTGATTGTTGAGATAGTAACTGATGATATGTATGCACACATGCGAAATAATTTAGACGAATATGATACTTCCAACTATCAAAATGAGTTGCATGGTATTCCTACGACTGCTTCCGTCGTTGGACGAATGAAAGATGAGTACGCAGGGAAAGCGATTCATTATTTTTATGGTGCTGGACCAAAGTCATACTGTCTAAAGCTTGCTGATAATGAAGTTGTTAAGAAAGCGAAAGGTGTTAAGAAAGTTGTTATTCAGAAGGTGTTGACGGAAGTAGACTACAAAGCGGTTGCGGAGGGGTCTGATAAAACAGTAATGTGTAAAATGCTTGTGTTTCGATCAACCTTACATGATATATATACCGAAATGTTAAACAAAATCGCCTTTAGGTCCCAGGATGACAAACGATATCGACTACGTGATACGTGTTCCACATTGGCGAATACCGGAATTGGAGAATGTTGAGCCTTTGAGCGAACTATTGCAGGTTGCTAAGCAAATGAATTTATATTAACCGGAAGAAGAATAGTTTGGGTACTGACACTTGCTAGTTTCTTTCCTATATTCTCTCCATAATGAAACTAATATTAATAATAAGTTGTATTATTCCTTTAGTTGTTTAACATATATTAATATTATGTATTAATTCGTTAGTAAGAGAATATATGCTATACAAATACTATGTTCTATAAATAAAAAAAATACGAGAATGACTATTTACTAGTTTTTCTATTAAAAAAATGTGTACAAGACTTATTGCATTATATATGTATTATATAAATGATATACCCTACTCAAAGCACAGTGGCATAATGATTTACAATGAAAGTAACAAACGGGTTGCATAGCAGGAAGAGGTGGACTTTCCTCAAGTTCAATAACAGGCTGGGTCACAAATTTTCTGATGTAATCTGCTTTCTCTGCCCTTGACATAGACAGAATCTGTTGGCTGAATCAATCTCTCGAGCATTCTTCGAAAGTGGTGTGGTGGTGTATACCCTTCTTCCCATTTAATACAGTGCTGGTTTGCATTAACCAAGTAGCTTGACGACGACTCTCTGCATCCAACGTATGCCAGGGATACGGTGATTTAAAGATAAAATGGGCAATTTCTTTCCCATTATAAATGGCGAGTTCTTTTGGTATAAAAGCTTTTGAAATTTTAAACCCTTGTACATCGACTATGACGGACATTGTATTACAACTGTCGTACTGCTTTGGTTAACGCGTTGTATGTAACTAAACGATCGTGGAGTATAACACAGTATGCTGTCGTATTGGCAGCTATGTTTGCCGCTGTTTCAAACTCCACACGAAGAACTACTGCTTTAGAGTGTAATGCTTCTTTTGATTTGAGCAATCTACGACAATCAACGGTGCAGCTGTGGTAAATTGCGTGGGGTGAGTAATGGTTGCCCCTCTCTTTGGTAATACGACATTTGGAATTTAGCAAACATTTCATACAACGTAGCAAAGCAATTGTTATCATAATTAACGTTGAGATTGTCATACGGATAACGATCCGTGTTCAGGAACACGCGAATATTATTTAGTGCACATTTATCGAATCTGCTGTATCTTGCATAACATTATTCTCTCGCCCAGTTTGAAATCCTATAATAATGTATCTAGGTGTTTCTATACTAGTAGATGTTTTGATTGCCCATGTATGCTTATCTGTTGCTGGAACGGCGGGATATATGTGGGTTTCCCAACTTCTAAATGCTACTGGCGTATTTACATTTTTATCAATGTATTTCGTTAACGCCAACTCCTCTGCTAATGCTGGAATGATGTGTGGAACTTTCCAATATATCTTATCTATGTTAACTTTTAATGCTTCTTCTACAGTTGAAATTACTGCGTCGGTATCAATGTTACTACGAATTAATACCAGTTCTTGTCTAATGTTCAAAATCACTTTATTGTAATCTTCGGCAAAGCCAAGTAGCATTCTCAACGGTATACAAACGTTAAAGTATCCTTGAGCATTTGTTAGTGTACTGTTTGCAGTAGGAAACCAACCTGCATTTTCATGACGGGCGAGATCATTGGACGTCAATGATACCAATCCTTTCATTGTCGACGTTAATCCTACTTTCGTTACGGAATCTACCACTATTCCATTCATTTCATATCTAATTTCACTGAATAAAATGCGATACCGTTATTAACGAACCTTGCGGTGTTAGAGACAGTACCATCCTGACGTAATAATCGTCCCTCTACGTAGACATAGCTTTCGGATGGTAGAGTGCACATGTCTTCCTGAATGGGTATCCTGATTTCATCATTGTTTCCAAATCGGGTAGTGTATGGCTGATGGGTGTGCAGTTCGGAATTAACGATAGCATTATCAACGACAACTTTTTCTTTAACGTTTAATATACTCATTGTAGTACTGTAAAGCCGAGACTTTCCAATAATGCTTTGTTCTTTTATAGTTTGATTTGCACTGGGTACATGCACATGTGTTATAGCGCGTCACCATATTTTCTTTAAATGTAGTCCTATCGTTATGACTTCCCCGTTAAAATTGACGAGATCTCCGTCTTGGTCTACTATTTTAAGTGTTATTGTCGAAATGGTAGATGTATTGATAGGTAGATAGATGATATGTTGAGGGGACTCTATTATTTTATACCCCGCTGGTACACTGGGAAAGAACTGATGAATTATGTGTGATGTTTCACCATTCTTAAAACTACCACTTGTTATATTGCACTCGATAATTAATGAGTTAATTTTGATAATGTTAATAGGAGTATCAGAGGTATGCACTTTCAGCCTGGTAAACAGATTTATTAAATCCCAGCATAGGTCCTATCGAATTTTCCACATTGAAGTTAATGTCATGGGTTGCTTTCATACTTGCTTTCATAGTATTATTATTCGCTTGTAAATGCATAAATGCTCTCGATCTTTTCACTAACTCATTAATATATTTATTCACATCCGCGATTTCGTATGATCCTGGTGGTATTGTAATTTTATCGTTTCCAAATACGAGTTGGTTATTCTTTGAAGTAACATTCTGTATAGTATTGAAAGATTCAAAACTAGTCAATCCCATTACGTATTCCGACTCATTCTCAAGAAAAATCGGTGGATTAAAGGTTGCTTGCAAGATACACTTTTTGCCGGTAAATGTAAATGTGTACGACATTACGATCACGTAACGACTACTGAAAATCAGTACGAGTAGTCATATAAAAAGTGTAAGACTAAATGACCGCAGTTGTATGTATCAAAATCTTGAACCTTGGTAAAGTTATACTCAATTGTGTTTCTGCTACCATCACTTTTAAAATAGTGGAGTAATTCAAAGGGTGGTTTAATATGTCCTATGCTATCAAAATATGTAATATGCCTGTTACGCTTAATGTAAGCTGTCCAGTGTGTACCCTTGTTAGTTTGATCATCCAGATTCACAATACCACATTCATTCGCATGGATTCGTGTAGGTAAGTTATCTCGCATATATATCCCTCTAAAATAGGGAATCTGTAATTGCTCCACAAATTTTGATAGCTCAACATTACTTAAGGCGTGACGTGGTAGCTTCAGTGGGAGTTTTTGAATACGGTTGTAAATATATACCTAACCCTCGTTTATATGGCTTTATGTATAAACCTTTTCCTAATGCAGCTGCTTCCATTGCTTGGTTGTGTCGTTTGGTTTCGTCTAACGTTTTTGTCGCAGCTTTTGCGTCAGTTACCGCTTTTGCGACTGCCTCAGCACCGCCACCTAGAGACCCTAAAGCTCCTAATGCTGCAAAGAGGGAATAAGAGGTATGAATCCCCACGTTTTGGTATTGGCAATATTCTGCTCTTGGGTGACATAATTTTTTTGTGTTTTAGAGCGCTCAAGGCTTGCTGTATTGTCGCTTTTAAAGATGATCGAAGTTTACCACCAACACGACGTCGGGCTAGAAGGACTGCTTTGTTAAACGAAATTGCTCTGCGGGAATGCTTCCTTCGTCGTGATTTATTTCCCATTCCTAATTTCTTTTGTCCTTTCCGTGATTTGCCACCCATTCCCATTGTCCGTTTTCCTTTCATTATGCCAGCTATGGTTAATGCAGCTGCCCTTTCACCAAAGGTAGCGTCGGTAGAACGAAATCTATTCCAAGCTTCTTGTTGTAAAGTCTTATCGTGTTCTTTACACGCTTCGTCCAATGCGTTAATACCTTTGTCGCCACGAGCTAATCGTTTTTGTAAACGGGTGCCTGGCCCACAATATCGATATCCGGGTATATTCAACTCCACGGGTAATTTATTTATTAAAGTATTAATTAATCCTGAACCTTTTTTTTTCCTCTGACGCTGGGATGTATACTTCATACCACACTGACTTACACTTCACTACTAAACTACTTTCTGCACGTGGTGTATATATATATATATATATATATATATATATATATATATATATATATATATATATATATATATATATATATATATATATATATCTCTCTATAGAAGCGTCATACAAGTCGTGGTTTAGTACCATAATGGGTGACGTCCGTTTCATTCCGCAAGATACAGAATTACCTATCAAAAATTATGACATTACTCCTAACAAGGAGCAGTACTCTAAACACCGCGGTTTACTAAAAGGGGGATGTAAACGAGGTATAATCGTCGGACCATCCGGCTGTGGAAAAACCAATGTTATGATTAGCTTATTAGAACATCCAAATGGCTTACGTTTTGAAAATGTCTATATATATTGCAAATCTCTATACCAACCTAAATACCAGTACCTGCGGGAGTTACTGGCACCCATAAAGGAAATTAGGTATTTCGAATACAGTGATAATAGTGATGTTATACCTCCTAGTGAGTCCCGTAAAAATTCAATAATGATTTTTGATGATGTAGCATGTCATAAACAAAATGAAATTAGAGATCATTTTGTTTTGGCAGACATCGAAATAATGATTGTTTCTATCTGTGTCAAACGTATTCTTCAATTCCAAAACAGCTTATACGTGATAATGCGAATTTACTTGTTCTTTTCAACAAGATCACACTAATCTCAAGCATGTGTATGATGATCACGTTAATGTTGATATGTCATTTGATAAATTTAAAGACTTGTGTTGCTGTTGCTGGCGTGATAAATTCGGATTTCTTGTGATTGATAAAGAAAGCGATGTTAATAACGGTCGTTACCGTAAGAGATTTGACTGTTTCATTGCAGTATAAATAATCTACTAGGACTGTCAACGTACAGTCGTAATGGAGGAGCGCTTAGTACAAGACATTTTGCGTGCTCGCAAGAGTGTGCAACAGAAATATGCGAGTTTGAAAGAAGATACTGCACTTACAGAACGTGCAATGGAGCGCACTTTAAACCTATTACACACCATTAAAACAATTAATTACTAAAAATGATGGTTCTCTCATCAAAGCTGAACCCCTTACGCCAGAAGTCGGAAAAAAGGAGTCCATTGCACATGAAAATGAAGTATTTTTACATTATACACCGAAATCCTCTAGAATACGTAAGGAGCCGCGTACTATTGTTCCTGACACCATTCCCACACCTCTACAAGAATCTGTAATTGCTGATGTCACACATGACGACGAGGTGGAAATTCCTACTTTACAACAATTGAAATCGGAACTATTAGCTGCTGGATCTCAACCCGCCTTTGAAGAGTATCTTAATCAATACCAAGGATTAGCGAAATTCTACGTCGAAGGTATCTTTAGAGATACCGAAGATGAATATGACTTAACGTACGGTGTGCATTTTATTCCTGAAGAAGAGAAATTTTTTATAGGCGATGCTGAACTAGATTTTGTTGGAGAAAATTTGCGAATCGCTCTTCCCGATGGATCATCCCTAGACTATGAGGGAACACCGGGATTATATGAACTACTTTTTAAAAAAGTTCCTACGGGATACAAAAAGAGGGATCTACAGCACTACAATGACATTTTGCGTCGTACGCATGCTGCCCGACGTAATTATAACCCTGATGATCAAATCCGAGGAACTAATAGTAAGAAGTACCTTGAAATCATTAAACCATTACTTCAGCCTAGAAAACGTTCTGCCACATCGTCTATTGCACCTCCAGCCACCAGATCTCGAACAACTTCTATATCCAAAAGAGGTGGTGGACTGCAGCTATTGCGATACAATAATAAACCTATTGAGTTTGTACCATGGAATAATCCGAATAAGTTAGTCGATTGGTTGGGAATTATTAGGATCAATGTCGGCAGGAAATACTAGCAATCACAACGAAATAATATATATATATATATATATATATATATATATATATATATATATATATATATATATATATATATATATATATATAATTATGAACTACGTAACGCAAAAGTAATAAAGTAACAGAACTTGTTATAAACCTACCACTACAGTCATTTACTTTCATTGTTACTACGACTATCACTAAAGATAGTACTATATGTCCACCAGTGATGCCAATAGATAAATTTGGAGGCCATCTTCATCATCAAATGACAGTGGATAAATTTGGGAAACATATTGTTCATCATAGCGATCTGTCTTATGAAACTTTCATATCATTTTCTGGAATCGCCACAAAGAAGACAATTAGTATATCTACCGGCGTAGGTGATCAATATACCTATCCCTGTAACGACGGGACTATAGTACATTGCAGGTGGAGTCATCCAACTCTTGAGCTTAACATAGATGGTACAACATTTGAGCTGGCAAAGGATGTAATTGGTCAAGGAACGATGTAATTCGTGTAACCATGCCGACGTTTGTAAAGTTTTCAACTGCAACGATATTCAACGTAGAGTTCGTAGTAAAATCCAAAGCTCAAAACAAAAATGAGTAAAGCCGATGTTGTCGAAGAACTGCACAAACCTGCAAGAAGAAATTTTCCGCGGCGTTGTGTTGTACTAAAAGGTTTAAATGATCTATTTCAAGCTGATTTAGTGGAAATGATACCATGTGCTCGGATGAATAAAGGATTTCGATACATTTTAGTAATAATAAATGCATTCTCTAAATATGTTTGGGCTTTTCCCATCAAACGCAAGAATGGTAAACTGGTCGCGGATGTAATGGATAAACTTTTGTCTGGTTTGAAAAGGATACCTACACATATACAAACTGATATGGGAACTGAGTTCTATAATGCGGAATTCAAAAAAGTAATGAAAAATTTAATATCAATCATTACAGTAGTTATTCCACCTTGAAAAGTAGTATAGTCGAACGTGTAAATCGCACCCTTAAAGCAATAATGTGGAAAACCTTCAGCATGCAAGGATCCTATAAGTGGCTATCAATATTACCGCACATTGTCGCCGAGTATAATTCAAGAAAGCATAGAACAACTGGATACAAACCGGTAGATGTATCGGAAAAAAATAGTGCATCTATTTCAAAACATTTAAAATGTCAAAAAATTCTTGACCGTAAAACACCTAAATTTAAAGTGGGGGAACATGTACGCATTAGCAAACATAGAAGCATATTCTCTAAGGGGTACACACCTAATTGGAGTTACGAAGTCTTTCGAATATCAACAGTTAAACGTTCAAGCCCACTCACCTACACATTACGTGATAGTCGAGATGAAGAGATTCAAGGTCGGTTCTATGAGCCCGAACTACAAAGTGTTAAACATCCAGACATTCATCTAGTTGAACGTGTCATCCGACGTCAAGGGAATAAAGCTCTCGTTAAGTGGTTGGGTTTTGATACTTCTCACAACTCCTGGATTTCTACCAAAGACATTGTGTAATACGCTTAACCTTAATTATATATTGTAATATTTATGCAATAAATAGATCTTTTTTATTTAATACTATCCTATACATATATATCACTACATACTACTAAAGCGTCTGACAAACACACACTCACGATGCTGTTTTCGAGAATTGGTGAAATTATATTACCACAGTCATCTATTCTTTTTAAATCGTGCAGAATCTCTAGCTATTTGTTCCCATTCTCCTTTTCGCGCATGTCTGTGAGCCAACTCCCATACTACTATGTAGTGAACTACGTTTTGGACTCATTAATGCACACCTTCTTCACTGGGTGAGTCGTCATCTGATGACTCAAAATTCGGTAAATATCTTTCTATTTCGTGTATAAATTGCTCCAATGATATTTCTTTAAGGTCTTCTATTAATCGCTTTATACAACAAATACACTCTATATCATCCACATGCGATGTTAAGTATTTTTCACAAAGGCGTATTCCTCCCCCATACTTATTAACTAGATTATTTAAATAGTCATCACTAAATCTACCCATTCCATACACTTTTTCATGATCAGCATCGAATTCTAATGATTGTAACTGGCATATTAGTCTTTGGACTGCACTAACACAATCTACAGCTTTAGGCCACGACTCCGCACTATAACACATCCACATATTGACTAACATCTAATACTATCCCTATTGACTACAAGCGCGTTACCCCCCCTTTCAGTTATAGGTTTGGCAAGATCCATATCCATATACAGTTTCTCCTTAGCAAATTCTTCCATTTCCAGAAGGCAGGCTATGTTGACCTCAAATACATCATGCAATGGACCTATAACTTGGTGAATGTTACATTCAGGAATTGCGCTGCCGACTTTATTAGGTTTTATAAAACTCTGGAAAGTTCACAGTGTCTGCCAACTCCAATCGGTAATATAATATCTTCAAAAGCTTCCATAACTGTTCTATAGACTCCCATCCTAAATAGACATCAACTTCTTCACTATCACAGAGGCGTATAATTTTATTCTTGTTAATATTTTCGTACGAGACAGTCTTCGATCCCAGTTTGGTAGGTAACCATGTTCCTTCAGGACTGTAGAAATAATTAGTAATTACCCCTTGATTATCCATAAGTATACGCCATTCCTGCTTGTCAAACACCACTCCACCACTCTTCGATCCAACGAGTTTTACGACTGGCTCAAATCCAAATTTGGGTGATAGACCGACACTAACAAACTTTGTTTTACTTTTATTTAATAAATAATGCACATTATTAAGCAAAATATCGCAATATTTACTTGAACTTATAGCACCGATAATCTTCGCCTTTTCTATGGCTTGACGTAATATGTTATCCATTATTTACGATACTGGCTTTACATACATTCCCTCTCTTTTATATATGACACTCTCCCCACTATGTGTCCGCCTCAAGGCTACTTACGTGACCTAAGATTATACCACACATTGTTTCAGCAACCTTAGCAGTGACACCTTTTCAAGGTTTGCTTGTCGTTCAAGACTGTTACTCATTTTGTTTTTTCCAACCTTGTATTCACCACTACTTCAAGGATTCCTAGGCATACTTATTTCCAAGGTTGTTTCCCGTTCCACTTTGCCACAACAAGGTCACTACACACGGTTACATACCCCCACTCAGTATTACTCGTCTACTTAAAGGGAGGGGGTTTTACATATACCATAGTTACCGATCTTCACTATGTCAGTTACTCCAGTGCAAGACGATTGGAAGACTCCTGAAGTGTACCAACCACAAACCTTATTTCAAATTAGTACGCGACGGACATGTCAATTAATTCCGAACTGGGTAAATTTTGAAAAGAAAGGAATACTACCGCCTTCCATAACATCAGTAGTGCGTATGCAATATGAAGATGTAAAGTGGGATTCGGCATGGTTTGACACCTTGGGCAAGCGAATCTCTGACCACGTCTCGGGGAGTAGTTTGAAAGATTACTCTCACATAGTTGCGTTGTACATTCGCTACCATCTGCTTGGTGGTATGTGTTTATGTTATGCATGTTAGTCCACGTTGAAACCAGGAGATTACCGCGTGGTGGACCACCACACCCATATGGAGCGATGGACAATGTTGTACTACCTTTCACATGATGAATACTGGTGCTCATCATGTAGAGCGCCATTAACCACTTTATACGATGTTTATAATGATGATTCTTGTTATTTGTGTGAGGAAGTATGTTATGTTGATTATTAATACTTTGTTTTGCTGTCTATATATTGTATGTAATAAAATATTTTATGCCAGTCGCTTAGTTTATCCTCTAGTGAAAACATGTGCGACGTGCCACCGAACTTTTATTATCCTCAGTATTACAATTGTTTCGATAAACGATTACTAACGTATAGAGCATGGTCTGGGGTTCACTCACCCTCATCGCTTGCTGCAGCAGGATTCATTTCCACATCTTCAGACGATACGGTTGAATGTTTCATGTGTGGGGTTAGAATAAACCGATGGCAGCCAGATGTCCATCCGTTACAGGAGCATCTCCGATGGGCACCACACTGCACGAATGCCTAATTACTTGCACCACGCAGATGTATTGACACAGAAGTCGAGAGGACCTTTTGCACGTGAACTAAATCAAAATGTTTTATTCCTAAGGAAAATCATATATCTGAGTAATACATTTGTACATGTTTCTACATTAATTAAATATATTAATATATCGTTTTCTTTTATTTTGTGAGTGAGCAAAAGTGGGCTAGAGTAGCAACCAGGTTACACGGATGTAATTGTGGAACACGAATAGGTCGCACGGATGGTCTGGTAATTGTGGAACAGGAAAGCGGGGTTTGTGACCTTTGTTTTGTGGTAATGATAGGTCGCACGGATGGCCTCGTAATGGTGGAACAGGAAAGCTAGGTCGACGGATGGCCTTGTAGTTGTGGAACAGGAAAGCGGGGTTTGGGGCCTTGGGTTTGAGGTGATGATAGGTCGACGGATGGCCTCGTAGTTGTGGAACAGGAAATGTGGTGGTGGTGTATGTGTGCTGGTAAAGTCTCCAAACATACCTACTAAAACCTAACACCCCTTTACACATCTCAATAATCCATCACTTGCGTTCCTTAACCCAATATCATTACAACCATCCTTGTTGGAGTCACGCTTGTGTAAAACGCTCTTGGCTGCTATTAGCACCGTGTCCAGGACAGAAACGGGCCTAGGGTACGTGGTAATGAGTTTTCCGGAGGCTATGCCCCGGATTACTAAATATTGCGAGAACCTCCCCTACACGTTGATATACTCACCCCCACCAGAGGGAAAAGTATTATAATTCAAACCAATATCTTGGCTGGACGGGTTTTTGAATTATTCCCAAACGACGTAATTATTTAGACGGAAGTTCTGCTCCGAAGATCTAACTACTTCTACTTAAACCAGCCCCTTGAAACCTAAACCACCCCTTTAATCGTTGCCGGTAGTTATGCTCCGAATACGATATCCCTGTCCTTAATTACACTCCAGATACGTCTCTAATTACAGCTAATAACCATTTGAACCTTCTCGTGCCCTCTTATACCTTATTTTTCTCCTCTCAATCCAACACCGCCTGATTATAATTGTAGCTAAAGCCGACATTCCCTTCCCCCTGTATATAACCTACGATATCAGTCCAGAACACTGAAATGCCCTAAGGTACACATAATTGTTTTACACATCATTCATACACCCACAATTACTATATACATAATCAAATACACCGCTTCAGAAACAACAATTACAAAATCACATAGTCATCATCATAACAGAAATTTCCTAACTAATTGTAACAGTATCAAACTCACTCACCTGTTACTACCTCCTGCATAACTTCAAGATCAACTCACCAATATACTGGTACACCCACATAACACCTGTTATTTTAATTAATGTTTTTTAAAGAATTTATTTTGACATGTGTATGAAAAACACCTGTGCAATAATAATTTACAGTTTCACTCATAGAGGGCGACACGAGCACGGGGAAATAAACCACCAACGTCGTCCCTAGCAGCTGTAGCAAAGGGGCCAACCAGAATTACATTTGTTTTATTATTTGTTGTTTTATTATTTGTTGTTTTATTATTTGTTGTTTTATTATTTATCCAGAGTATTTAAGTTTGTTTAGTTTATTATATATAGTTTAATTTATTTTATAACCATGTGTATAATGAAAGTGTCTATAACCGGTCTGGTTTATATCGGTTTATTCACAAAGTAGTGCCGTCGTTTAAACCCCGATCCTGAGGGCACAAAAATCAAGGGCTACCGACCAGAAATTTGCTTCGTAGGCTAGGTAACACTACAACGCTTCGTTCATGGCGAACTAGAAAGTCACTCTTAGAGGTTGTTTTAGAACATTGGTTTATTTTATTTGTATCTGTAACAAAAAATGTATAAATACGTGTAAAAATACAAGAGTAGTGTTATGTCTTCAGTTAGGATTCAGTTTGTAGCACCTTCTTGCGTGTTTAACTGTTACAAAGTGAATCTGTATCCGGCGATAAGAACAAGGACGCAACATAACAGGTCATCATTAATAGGAAGGTGGATGATGGATATATCATGATGAGGGATAGATCACTTTGAGAATTGTGAAACGAAACATTAGCAGAAGTAGTGGGGATCGTAGAGTGTTGCTGTCGCACATATTTTACCCAGCATGGTATTTCACCCTACAAGGCGCTTAGAGAAACTCCACTGCACGTACAGGGCCCAGTACACTCTGGCGAGAAGATACTGCGTCATCTGTTGCATCCCTCACCTACGGTGGTGAGTAGAAGGAGCCCAGCATAGGACAGATCCTCAGCACATGAGCCCTGTGCAGTTTTAATTCCAGCCCCTGAAGGGTAGGGAACCGCAGACATACTCCTACGGTGGTGAGTAGATGGAGCCCAGCATAGGACAGATCCTCAGCACATGAGCCCTGTGCAGTTTTAATTCCAGCCCCTGAAGGGTAGGGAACCGCAGACACACTCCTACGGTGGTGAGTAGAAGGAGCCCAGCATGGGACAAATCCTCAGCACATGAGCCCTGTGCAGCTTTAATTCCAGCCCCTGGAGGGTAGGCAACCGCAGACATGTTTAATGTATATTAATTGTCGGCTCCTTTTTAATCGCTGTTTTGAACCCCGTAATTAGCGTCCTTTTGACAGTATTAAGAGACTTTTTGAAGGTCCATAATTTCCGAAATCGACTTCTATCAAAACATCTAAGATATTACCAGTAATAAAAAGATAGAGAGCCTTTAATAATTTATTAAAAGTGATGGTGTTTTTTAGATTACATAGAAACACATCTCATGTATCAGTAGCGACATTATCATCATCATACTTACCTATTAGATCTTCAGCTACCTCTTCTTTTACCTCAGGCTTCGAGTGAAAGTTTACAACAGGCTTAGACATGGATGAGGTGGTGATGATTCAATAAATCACTTTAATTTTCGTTTCAAAATGCATATCAACCTACTGAATACTGTAATTGGACCGACAAGAAATCCGTACAAAGTAATGTGCTTCTACTGATACGTTAATATTACACACACAATTCAATTGTACTATCACCCAAATTAACGTGTGACACTATTGTCTAGTTTTTTGCATGCAGAGGTATAAACAGTTAAATTAGTAAGAAAATGCCTATACAATAACAAAAGAGTTTTTCTGGTATCGTGGATTATAGGTTAAAATATATCTAAAATTAAAGTCACTGCGTTAAGATATAAATAAGAAGGGAAAGGAACGGAAATGGAATCAAGGATGCTCGCGTGACTGCTGAGGGTGATTTTTAAAACGAGAAACTAAAACTCGGGTGAGAACGGACATGTTAAAGCTGTGTGCGAACCACGTAGCCCTATGGAACGGTTTCATAACCATCCTCCTTTCTGCGACGTTTACTGTACTGACCTGGCAAATATTGCTCTCTGGCGCCGATACAACTTCGTATGAAGGGGTTCTAAAAATTTCACGGTCAGTTTGTGCGTACACAGGTTCGATGACATGTAACACTAAAGACTTTAGTGTGTCGAAGTTAATCGCCCCAAAATTATTTTAAAAATAATTTTGAAATATATTTAAGGCCTGAATTTGCGCAAATTTTGTCTTTGCTGGGCACCCAAATCCAAATATTTGCATATGTATCGATCCTTCGATGCGTCGTCCTCGTTACACCATGAAGGCCAGTCCGAATACGTTCCCTTGATTTCTGTGCTATTGGCAAACTACCCACTCCCACGCTTCAAACACTTCTAAAACTCGATACCCCAGTTCTATAGCCTTTCGAAGTGCGTCTGCTAAGTAAGTATCGGTAAATTTACGTTCATCCTGCATATGGCTGGAAGATAGTTTCATCACAGGTTTTACACGAAACGAACATTAATTTACCGTGCGTTTTAAGAAGTAGGATAGAAAGGTACAAATCTGATGGCGGGAGCACGCTCCACTTCACAAGATCCTCGACAGTGCACTAGTCGAGGTTTGAGCAGTCAGCACCAATGTGAAGTGTAGGATGCTCCACCGGATACTTGGAACATTTTTTTAGACAGGGGTATTGTGAACAAACATCCAAATACCTGATTTGTACATCTTCTTCTGCCTTATAATATAATTTAACCCTATTAGTACGACCTACGAAGAAACTATCGCGGGGATTCAGAGGTGATTGATTCCAAACGTTGTTTGATTTAAAGTCTCTTGCGGACGTAGTTTGTTTTAAAAATGATCTGAATTCACATTCACAAATTTCTATTAAACGATAGCTAAAAGAACGTATAGTATGCGAAGCTGCCCACGTTTTCTCACGAGGCAAAAACGCTGTACTCTGCTCACGTTTACTTTTAATACCTTGTTCGAGGTAACACCTTTCACAACGGTGGAAATGGCACCCGTGAAACTGGTAAACAGTGTTTGTGTCGTGAGAAAATCCTTCAACCAGGATAACTTCTCTTAATTGTACTTTACGCGAGTTCCCGGCATGCTGAATGCGTCTGCCTTCAGAAAGCTCGAACCAGAGAAACCATTGAATAGCAATCCTCGACTGCTTGTCGCCTAACCTATTTACACTGTTTGGAATGAATCCTGTAGTATTCTCGCAAATAAGATGTCTGCGGAAAACAAAGCTACAGGCAGCATTCTCTATAGGAATAGACTTTGTTTTCATCGACAAACCTCTTGCAAAACTCAAGATACGCTATTCTAAGGATACTCCCGTCTTGCATGCTATGACGAAAAATTTTGTTTTTGAAATTAAAACGTGTACCCTTAGCAATTTTGTCACTGTAACACTTTATAAAGACAGCTCGATCTTCGGAAGACATTTGGTCGACACCATAAAAGCACATGGCCGCTGAAACGCCGTCATAATCTTGGTTTTGCACTGTGTTAAATAGTTGAGGGAAGTGGCCTTTTGAGCCGGGGAAATTAAAGGTTTTAGGGAGTTTGGAAAGGGCCATAGGTAGGAAATTTAAGCTGTATATGTATTTTATGTTGTTATCGCAGATGAGCGACATGATTTTAGTACAGCTAGATATGATTTTAAGGTTCCAAGCAGAAAAATTCATCAGGATTTAGTTAAGGATGCATTGGCAATCATAGGATTTGGAATTATGGGCTAATGCTATATGGATGTTTATGGAGTAAGAAAATGTAGGAAAGGAGTTCGGATAGAGTTGAGGTAGGGAATATGTGTTGACGTTGCCCGCAATGACCGCAACCTTGCTCAATGTCGAGTTTGGTATTAATACAGTGGTTGCAGACATACTGGGCAACGCACAACGTGGGAGTGTGGATGGTGTTACTAATGTTGGTGGCACTCGAAATCGCAATATACAAAAATGAAGTCTTTTGCGAGTTTTTTCGTGTCCGCCATGCTCTTGGATATGTAACAAAAATGACGTATGGGTTTTTCGGAATTACAGGTAGCACAAAATGCAAAACCGCATTTATGAGGATTCTTACCCTTCCTTGCACTCACTAAACAAGTTCGACAACGTTTGTTGGAAATGCCGCAAAATTTATAGTTCTGTATTCAATGGTTTCCGCGTAAATCCCTATTACACTCATCACAAAAGATAGGGTCAGCAGACTGTCAAGGGGGACTGTTATAGACAACAAGGACACATGTAAGGACAATTATTATGACGGTCACTGTGGTGCCCTCTTAACCGACAGAATTCACACAAATATATAGTTGAAAAGGCACCGGTTAAAATGGTAACTACCTTATAATGGGCGTCTTCAAAAATTAAATTTAAAGTTTTACGGTTGGGATTTCTTAGCCCCTCAAAATAAACTGTTTTACGTAGTCTGTGATAATACACAACTATATCGTAATTAATTAGGTACCATAATCCACAGGAAAAACAACTCTGTCTACTTGCAAGTTCAACGTATCATTATTAAAGCAACTTACATTACTCTGTAAGATTTTCTCAAGTGTTGCCATCATCACTGCGTAGTTCAGTTGATGTGTACAATGGAATCAAAATCCTAAGGGATTTACCTGGGAAATTGTTATTAGTCAGCACCACACCAACCCGGCCCGCTCGATTGAACCCTGCACATGCTATTATCAGAAACTCATCTAACGAGTCCTGCAACAAAAATGTAATTTTGGTAAATGGATCTTAGCACAAAATAAATTAGATTGAAAATACAAATTCAATGTTCCTTTCCTTAAGCCATGTAATTGGTGCTTGATTACAATCGGCATCTTTAAACTTAAACACAACCTCTTTGCTGTGCTGTTAGACTTCTTAGTGTAGCTCTCTCTCTTTGTAAACACCGTTTTAAAATATTTATTATCCTCAGCGGGTATTGCGGCAGCACCACCACTACCACCACCATATAAGAATTCTGTTGACGTTACTCAATGTACGCCCTGTAATTAAAGAAACAGCTTAAGATGTGAAAAATATCGTCTTTAAATACTAGTACTTAACTTCAAAAACGTATTGTTTGTACTTGCGACTTCACGTGTAGACGACGATTGAATATGGACAGCACAAACACCATCGACGACTGTATATGTGTACGGTCTCTAAAACAATACATCACTATCTTAAGATCACGCCAATATTTAGGTCGCGTACAGCAAACAATACAGTTTTGCATTTATAAAAGGTATTCTATTTGCTTCGTCACATCCAGCGTTTTTAAACGTCTGTACTCCGCCACTACATACACCACCGCTAATACGCCCTTATATCTAAGCTAATATCTAGAATGATAAAGAAATATTAAAAGCTGAAATGTTACCACAGCCATTAATTCGGAATGCATTTTTTCACGGCATCGCGTAACCTCTGGTACACCCCATGTCATCTTCGGGTATGGTTTCACCACCAACTACACAATCAACAATGTGATAGTACATTTGTACAATCTTATCTTCTGACATCAATCCGGATGTACGTCAAAAGGTCGCAGCTGAAAGGTCGTGCGACAAAAACCGCGGTGAAAATTTCGAACGAATTATATATCTACACATACCTACTCACACCTATACACCTACACACGCTTACACAGACCTATTCACATCTATACACGTCTACACACACGCCCGCGCGCACCTATATGGTTACTCTCGTATATGAACTTTTTTCGTTTGCAATGTTCTGTCGTATGCGATCATTTGTGGCATGTGATTATTTTTCGTGCGACCTTCTGGTTGCGATCTGTTGACGTGTGACCCATCGCTCTACCCTCGAAATTATTTAAAAGTAATAAAACTGTTGAGTTTGCATCATAGCACAGTTTTTAACACACGACGTATGAACTGCAAATGAAATTAGAGCGTGATTCTTCGGATTTTATAGGCCCAATCTAATCACCCTGAGTTTTTATGTAAAATAGGTTTAAACAGGAAAAACAGATGGCGCAAGCAACGTCGACACTATAACTACATTTTCACAGTCCTTTCGCCCTTCACATAATTTCCCAATTAAGCGACTTTCTAAAACGTTTTAGAGATTTTTTGTAGATAACTCGATATAATGAATTGCTCAAAATGTAAATAAAATAAAATCAACATTTTAGAACTTAATTTTTTACAAATCTTATTTCTATATGTAAGATATCCGTAGAAACTGTTTTCAAATCAACATCTTAAACTGACATCAAGTTTTTGCATCTACAGGTTATTGAAACAAGATGTAGACGTTGACAGCTAAAACAAATACAGTAAAGGATTTTGCTATTCGTATATTTCACGATCAATCACAGTCTTAAATTGTTTTACTGCAGTTTGGTTTTTGTAAGCTGTAACTTAAATAAAACGGTATTTTTGAATTGAAAGTTGATTTTGCAGCATGAAAGTTAAATCACCAACAATTTAGAATTGAAGGTTCTAGAGGTTATTGAAATAAGACACAGACATTAACAGCTAAAAAAGCTATTCGTATAATTCTCGGCGCAAAGGTTGTTACAAATTTAAAAAATAATATCCGTCTTAATAATCTTAAAAAGTTCAGATGGAGTAATCTGACTTTTACAAGCTATAACGTAATTCAAGCCAGTATTTTTGAAATGAAATCTGTTTTTTGCAAGCTGTAACTTAAATCAACTCAGTATTTTTGAAATGAAAGTTGATTTTTACAAGCTGTAACTTAAATCCAGCCAGTACTTTTGAAATAAAAGTTGGATTTGCAATCTGTAACTCAAATCAAGTCAGTATTTTTTAATTAAAAGTTGGTTTTACAAGTTCTAACTCAATTCAAGCCTGAATTTTTGAAATGAAAGTTGGTGTATGCAAGCTGTAATTTAAATCAAGTCAGTATTTTTGAAATGAAGGTTGGTTTTTCCAAGCTGTAACTTAAATTAAGCCAGTATTTTGGAATAAATGCTGGTTTTTGCAAGCTGTATCTTAAATCAAACAAGTATTTTTGAAGTGAAAATTGGTTTCTGCATACGGTAAGTTTACTCAAGTCATTACTTTTGAAATGAAAGCTGTTTTTGCAAGCTGTAATTTAAATTAAGTCAGTCTTTTTGAAGTGAAGGTTGGTTTTTGCAAGCTGTAACTTAAAACAGGTCAGTATTTATAAAATTAAAGTTCATTTTGCAATCTGTAACTTAAATCGTCAGTGTTTTTCAGTTGAAAGTTGGTTTTATAAGCTGTAACTTAATGCAAGCCAGTATTTTTGAAATTAAAGTTGGTGTTTGCAAGCTGTAACTTAAATTATGTGAGTATTTTTGGATTAAATGCTGACTTTTGCAAGTTGTATCTTAAATCAAACCAGTATTTTTGAAGTGAAAGTTGGTTTCTGCAAGCGGTAAGTTTACTCAAGCATTACTTTTGAAATGAAAGCTGTTTTTGCAAGCTGTAATTTAAATAAAGTCAGTCTTTTTGAAATGAAAGTTGGTTTTTGCAAAATCTAATTTAAAACAGGCCAGTATTTATGAAATTAAAGTTTTTTTTGCAATCTGTAACTTAAATCGTCAGTGTTTTTCAATTTAAAGGTGGTTTTATAAGCTGTAACTTAATGCTAGCCGGTATTTTTGAAATAAAAGTTGGTATTTGCAAGCTGTAACTTAAATCAAGTCCTTTGGAAAGGAAGGTCGGTTTTTGCAAGCTGTAACTTTAATCACACTAGCATTTTTAAAACGAAAGTTGGTTTCTGCAAGCTGTAAGTTAACCCAAGGGATTATTTTTTGCAAACTGTAACTTAAATGAAGTCAGTATTTTTGAAATGAAAATTTGTTTTTGCAAGCTGTGTTTTAAATCAAACCAGTATTTACGAAATGTCAATCAATAAGACAAGTCAGTATTTTTGATATGAAAGTTGGTTTTTGCAAGCTGTAACTTAATTCAAGCCAGAATTTTTAAAATGAGAGTTGGTTTTTATAAGATGAACCTCAACTCAAGTTCGTATTTTTGAACTGAAAGTTGGTTTTACAAGTTGTAAGTGAAATTGAAGTTGGTCTTTGCAAGGTGTAAGTTTGCAAGTCAGTATTTTTTAGTTGAAAGTTGGCTTTTACAAGCTGTAACTTACTTCAAGCCAATATTTTTGAAATGAAAGCTGGTGTTTGCAAGCTGTAAGTTAAACCTAAGCAGTATTTGAGAAGTTAAGGTTGGTGTTTGCAAGCTGGAAGTTAAATCAAAGCGGTGTTTTTGAAATGAAAGTTGGTTTTCCAAGCTGTAACGTTGGGCGCCAGATTATTTGTTACGGTCAAAAAGAGGAAGAGGGTCCTACGGCAAACCAGCTGCTCACAGTGGAATGGGAGTGAGTTTACAATGGGTAGACCATTTCATAAGGTAAGGTCAGTCAGGAGGCGCCACTAACTTGTTGCACTTATCTGCCGTAATTCCAAGTCAGAAAAATTCCCAGATGTTAAAGGAGGACCGTGAAAGGAAGGAAATATATGAATAGAAAATTACTATTTATTAAAAAAAAAGGTAATAGATAACAAACAGGTGAAGGTTATATCAATAATTAAATAAGCGGTAGGTTGATTGGCGTAACAAGAACAATATGTATTAACAAAAAAACTAAAGGTACCTTCCCCGAGATCCCGAGTTTACACAAATAAACCAAATAATTAATATTTTAATTTAAATAAACGCCTGCTTTGATCTTAAAAAATTAAGTTACTTTTGAATTACATAACGGTGAATTACTTTATATTACACATTAAGAACAAAAAACCATCAAAAGATGATAGATGATACTGCTTGATGAAATGATAAATGTGAAGGGATGATTGTGTTTTCTTTTTATTAGGCGATGATGAGCGACGATCACAACGTAGAGTACGACGAGGAAGGAGAAAAAAAAGGCCCTAGAGGAATAATAGGCATAATTTCAAATTATCGATAATTGGCTACTTACAAGATGTTGGATGGCCTTGCAAGAAACAATTTTAGAATTAAATAAATATATATTTTTATCAACACATAGGCTTGTTTCTGGCTTTCTTTTTTTTTTGTTAAAATCTAGGTGTGCAAATCTGAAAGGTAATTTACATGGGAATGTGGAAAACACTGTGTTAAACCTACTTACAAAAAAGTCGTTTTGGATGGTCAACGTGATTAGGTCTAGCAACGCCGTTACTATAAAAATCCCAATTGCGGAAAGCTCTGGTCCTTATAGGATAACAGAAGCACTTATATAGGTAGCGGGTTGTGGGGTTAAATCCCAAATATTGGACGAAAAGGGTGCTATAAACCACTAATACCCCTAGAACTAGACTCGATATATCTTACTGAATTATAGGAAAATTACGTGAATTCCGTAAATAAAAAAATTATCATGTTTGATTTTTCAAACGAATTTGACTGGTTGTTGGCCGAACGACAAGGATAGAATTATAAGTAAGAAGAAGAAGGGTTCCGATGAGCGGGAAAATTATTCAGGATTTTGAGAATAGGGAAATACCGACAGAATTTACACAACAGTGGCGTGAATTTATTTAAGTTAGGTAAAACAAGAAAATATAGGTATAAATATTAATAAAAGGTAAAGGGTAAAATGTAAACATGAAACACCACAAAATAAATGAGATTAATTAAAATACAAACAATAAAAATACTAGATGGGATTACGTATTCACCGGGAAAGTAAAATGGGTACGCCTATGGCGAAATTTGAGCAAAATTTAAAACTGGCCAATGATAATTCGTAAATAGCAATTCAAGGTGAACGCATTTAAACTATTCAAAATTCAGACATAAATATAACCTATAATTTTGATTGAAAATCATTAGATATTTTATTGATTAAAAGGGATATTTAGGAAAAGGATTTATAATTCGAAGGGTGATAATGGTAGGGTACTAACAAAGGACAGATATTAAGAATATATTATAATTTTAGGATGAATGTCAGAAATTCAACACAAATAAGGGTGGCAAATATTGAGAAAGAAATGGACCGTAACAAGCTGTAAGTTAACCCAAGGGATTATTTTTTGCAAGCTGTAACTTAAATGAAGTCAGTATTTTTGAAATGAAAATTGGTTATTGCAAGCTGTGTTTTAAATCAAACCAGTATTTACGAAATGCCAATCAATAAGACAAGTCAGTATTTTTGATATGAAAGTTGGTTTTTGCAAGCTGTAACTTAATTCAAGCCAGAATTTTTAAAATGAAAGTTGGTTTTTATAAGGTGAACCTCAACTCAAGTTCGTATTGTTGAACTGAAAGTTGGTTTTACAAGCTGTAAGTTAAATTGAAGTTGGTCTTTGCAAGGTGTAAGCTAAGTCAAGTCAGTATTTTTTAGTTGAAAGTTGGCTTTTACAAGCTGTAACTTACTTCAAGCCAATATTTTTGAAATGAAAGCTGGTGTTTGCAAGCTGTAAGTTAAACCTAAGCAGTATTTGTGAAGTTAAGGTTGGTGTTTGCAAACTGGAAGTTAAATCAAAGCGGTGTTTTTGAAATGAAAGTTGGTTTTCCAAGCAGTAAATTTTTTAATGTCAAAAGTTTGCTCATGTTTTCATTTAAATATTATCAAATCAATATCTTAAAGATGAATTGTGTCTTGCCTCCATAGCCAACATGCTTTTATAGAGGCTGGTTTCAGATCAACGTCTTAAATTTGTTTCTATATTACTTCGCGATTTAAAATGATTGGGGAGAACCGTTAGATACTTTATCTTGAATTTATTTATATGTTACTTTAGTACTTAAATTAGATGTAATCAAAAAATCTGTTTGTACGATGAATCAGTTAGGAGTATGTGTATCTACGGCTGCCTGTCCTCCACAGAAAATAAGCTCTTAATACTGCCAAGAAGGACCCTAATTACGTGAATGACGACCATAAATACGTCATCAAGGTATTAAAAATGGCGCTTGAAAATGAGACGGAAATTAAGATACATTAAACGTATCTGCGGTTGTGTACTATCCAGTGGCTGGAATTTGAACTACACAGTACTCATGCGCCGTGGATTTGTCCTATGCCGGGCTCATTCTATTGTGGTACAAGTAAGTCTTGCCACTGCGCTGCGGGAAGCCTAAATAACGCTAAGCCATCCATAGGTCATTTATTATCTATAAAGTCCGAGCACTTGCAAGACTGAAGATGCTCTCTGATGAGTCCCCCATTACCTCTACTTTTATAGAACATTTCATAGAAGTGCATCCTTCATTGAACTCTTAGATACAAGTAGGTATCGTTCAAATCTCGGAAATCTGTTCCCTAACCTCTGTTTCATCGTTACTTCTTTTTGGACTGCAGTATTCAAAGGGCAGTCTTCAAAAAATGCCGCAGTGCAAGGACTCAGGGCACCCTCTCCTATTCCGTAGTGTAATTACATTGCAGTTGTAGACGGCTGATCATCTACAATACACTCAATTGCCAGAATAGTCTGAGATCCGTCTATTTTCATGACCAGTTGGGTAACAGGACTGGGGAATGAATCGCCTTCCTCATTTGGAGAACATTCTTACCTAAATTCAGCAAAGCAACTAGGTCTTAAAACATTATGCAATATTATCTGATTTTCTTTGACACGTGAATGTGGTCGTCCATTAGACGGCTCACTCACAGGACGTAACGTGAGCGGTATTTCGTCCACGGCTGCCTGATCGTAGATATCTCATCCAAGTCGTTTGCTGGAGGTGTTGGTGTATTTATTCAGTAACCCCCTCAGGGTAGGTGTCCCAAGTTGTGGTGCATGGGTTATGACCTTGCAAAATTGTCTCAAGAAATGCATAAAAGCGTTGTTTTTTTATTGAGGCGACACGTGTTTAGTTAAACGACAATAGTGAAATCCATTCGTGCCACACCTACATGCAAGTACAACGGTCAAACGCATCTTCAAATAGTTCCTCATCTGGCAACGATCAATTGCCGCGGAAAAACCACTTTTACATTTGTTAAGCTTCCTTCCAGGTTGATGTAATCACTTGAACTTGACGCTTATTTCTTATTCTACGCCACATCCTTTACCCCACTTGCTCCAATTCCTCAGGCTAACTCCGTTTCTTCCTCGCCTAAGGTACTTCCCATTTCCTCTTCAACTTCTATGATGAGGATACCCAAGCTAGTGATCACGTCCTAGATTCGGTGCCTGCAGACAGACGGATTACAGTGACATCTCATTTAATGTTCAGGGCTGTAATCGCAACTAATACCTGAACACTGCTAATTCCAGCCCTGATAGAAGATTGATGTCCTAATACAACAACGAATCCTACGAGACAGTCCTATCAACTGTTGCAACAAGATCATCGTTGAAGATGGCCTAGTTGACGTTCTGACTAACAGGTTACAAGGACTTAACAGGGGACAAGAACTTTACCACAGCATGCAGCAACAAGACAATGACGCTGGTAGAACAATGACCGCAATCAGGAGGTCGATAACATAATAGTAATGACCAGAACGGTATTTAGGGCTTCCAAAACATTCTAGAAGACCACGACGACGAAAACATGAAAGTCACTATTCGACGCACTGGTTTTGGGTAACGCCGCACTACCTTACTGCCCCTCTTCAACGTGATGAGAGCTCTGGAGGACAGGTCACCGCCCAGAGTGACTGCGGATGCCTCATCATCATTGGGTGGTACTGGCTATTCTACCCTTATCGCGTTGTAGGTTGGGAGCAACTTACATTTACGGTATTTTTTTTTAAATAATTAATCGCTTCTCTATTGGACATGCCCCATTATTACATTTATATTATATCCCTTAAACGTTTATGCTACATACTATAGCAATAATAACCGTTTTATAAATTACCAAACTATTTAAAATAGAAACATATGATACTATAATTAATAACAATTATACATTTTTAACGTACAAATAAATTATCATTTGTTAGGGTAATAAGTAACAAATTCGTAAAATAACTATTTTATACGATATTGCAATTTGTATTATACTAAACTGTAATTACAACTGACTATAATATACAAAAACTACTGTCAACTTAATTTGTTGAGTGTGATAAAGATAATAAGATAGAATAAAATAAAAAAGAAAATGAGTATTAACTAATAAATGAATAATAATGAAATATTAACATAAAATACAGTATAAACAATCTTTAGATAAATGTTTAAATTGAATATTATTAATAAATTTGTAAAATGAAGTAAATAATTTTATTTTCAAAGTAGTAATATGGGGCCGGTTCTGGACCAGTTCAAGGTCACTCGCCCTCTGGTGGTGAAAAACGGAAGCTTTTGGAGCTCTTTAAAGGTCAAACTTTAGGCGGTAAATTTAAAATTTTGGAGCTGGTCAAGGTCAAAGCTAAAAATAGAAGTTGCAAGGTAATCATAAATCTAAAAATAGTTTTCAAGGTCAAAGATTATTGACCTACGGTGGTGTCATGTTGCATTTCTTAGAAATATAAAAAGGTCAAGGTGAAAAGTTAAATAGAAAATCTAAGAATAGAATTTTCAGGGTCAAACTTTTTGGTGGGAAATATAAATTTTTTGAGCTGATCAAGGTAAATCTAAAAATAGAAGTTGCAAGGTAATCATTCTTATAAATCTAAAAGTTTTTTGAGTAGGTTAGCAGTTTTGGAAGGATGCATGTTTATAATAAAAAGGCTTCTCCGGGATTGCATGATTCAGTAAACTTTTATTGCTAGAAATGGTGAAAGTAATAAGAATGATAAGAAGAGAAACAAAGAAAGAATTATTAAGTATTGATGAGAGAAATAAAAGACTCGAGGTGTTAATCAAGGAAATAATAAAATTGAGGATAGATTTAGAGCTGTATGAGCTAAAAAAGAAAATGATGCAACTTCGAGTGAATGTGCCATGAAAAGTATTAAATAAAGTGCATTGTAATTTGAATGAAAGACCCTTTAAAAAGTAAATAAGTAATTACAGTAATTCATGTTATATTGCATAAAGAAAAGGCACTTTAACAGTATTCATTTAAAAAAAAAATAAAGTGTGTGTAGACATAGAGGAAGAAAAAATGAATTACAAATGAAAAGACAATTTAAAAGAAGTGTCCGTATGGTTTAATTGAATTTTCATATTAAACGAGTTTCTTATCATGGTTTATTAAATTATACAAATTATGTAGGAATAAATGAAATTGTAACCTTATAATTATCACGTAAAACTTATATTACAAAGAAAAGGTGAATAACATTATCTTAGCTGTTATATGAAATGTAGAAGTCAGTGTGTGTTTTAAAATAAATAAATAAACTCTTTTTATCATAGTAGTTTAATCGTTAAGTCAAAAATTATGAATTTTTTTATATAGACTAAATAAATAACAGCACAAAGGATAGCACTTTAATAAATTCGGAATTTAAAAAATTTCAAAACAAATAGTCTTGTAAAAATAGTACATAAAGGTTGAAACTTGCGTACATTTATAAATCGTAACACGCTAGTCCTTTAGTCAAAAATTTCAATTTTTTGCATGTAGACTAAACAAATAGCAGCGCAGTTCCAAATTTTCTCAAAACTAAAAAAAATGTGAAAAAAAAGCTTTGAACTTGTTTGTGGTTAAATATATACAAATGTTGATACTTACATATACTAATAAATCATAACGGGCTAGTCCTTAACCCAAAAATTTCAATTTTTTGCATGTAGATTAAAGAAATAACAGCGCAAGAGATAGCAGTTCCAAATTTCTCAAAACTAAAAAAAGTGAAAAAAAATTTTCAATTGTTAACGGCAAAGTTTGTAGTTAGAATGTACAGAAAAGTTGATACTTGCTCAAATGAATAAATCATAATGCCCTAGTCCTTTACCCAAAAATTCCAATGTTTTTCATGTAGACTAAACAAATAACAGCGCAAAAGATAGCAGTTTCAAATTTTCCCAAAAAAAAATGTGGAAAAACTTTAAACTTCCAACTAGCGCATGTGTGCTTAATAATTTCACAATCGGAGTAATGTAAGCGTAAATATAGACTGTCTTGTAACGTGTACAAGCGTTTTTCAAAAAAATGCTTGCATTATCTGTTTTTTTCTTTATGCAGTTTAAAGTGTTCTTTTATTGAAAATTTTGGTAATTGCTTGTTCCAAAAGTCAATCAATTTTAACAACGTGAATGCTTTTACAAAACTGTATATGTTTTAGTAAGTAGAAAAAGTAGTTTTGCTTAAAATCAGAATCTCGGTTTAGTGGGTCAGTTTTATTATTTTTTGGTTAATTAATAAATGAAATGGATAAAATGTCACTTGTTAAACGCAATAATGTTAAAAATATTTTTTACTGAAGTAGAAAAATTTTAAAATTCAGGAGAGCGTTTCATTTAGGACTTATTCTTCACCATTATTCAATGAAATCTACGTCAATTCTCAACTTGTGCTTTCTTTTCTTTACACAAACGTACGTCTTTTAATTCTTTATAACATTTACTTACGCAGACGCATATCACGCAATGATATTATAATGTTGTTCTTTAATTATAATAAAAATTGCAGACATATACGTTCCGCAATACGATAATGCTCATTTATATTTTATTTTCATTAATTTCTTACCATAATGGCTGGTAACGAAAATTCATTTTTCAATTTAGTAGTACATAATAGATACCTTGCAATGTATTTTCATTATACTTCAGTGTTATTTAAGTGAAATTGTGCTTTTTTTCCCTAACATTGAAAGTTTTTATTCAAAAAATCTGTATATATAATATATAATATATACCAATCATTTAAGAGCGCACATGGTAGCACTTTCAAATTTAAATTTAAGGAGCACATAAGAGATTCCATGCAATTTTGAACTCACTTAAATTTTATGCTGTAGTAAAATAATAAATCAACATTAAACTTACTCTTTAAATTTTATCTGTTTATAATAAAATAAATCACATTTTATTTGCAAATACAAATATGTAGTAATTTGTTCTATTTATAACATTAAATTTTATATATATATATATATATATATATATATATATATATATATATATTAAAAATAACTAACTTCGTTTAAATGGTTATACGTTTTCATAATACAT
Source organism: Vesta saturnalis (assembly GCA_036346205.1). Taxonomy (NCBI): domain Eukaryota; kingdom Metazoa; phylum Arthropoda; class Insecta; order Coleoptera; family Lampyridae; genus Vesta; species Vesta saturnalis. Next base: position 39,949 of record JARFJB010002511.1, on the reverse strand, counting down.
GTTTAATAATGATATTTCAAATTAAAATTTTGTATTTAACACTTACATGTTTAAATATTATTGTTCTTAAAAACAGATTTACTATCTACCATCCTTACTGTATATTCATTTTTCAGGAAAAACCATAAGCATACATGAATTTAAAACATTTTATTTATTTATTTAAAGACCATAATATTGGTCTACAATAAAGCAAATATACTACATTAAATAAAAACTATCACTACACATTTGTACAAAAGTTAATTACTAACATTTACAAAAAAAAGAAAGTAATGCGCACAATTACATATCCAACTGTTCAAAAACTAATTACTAACTTACATCAAATAACAAACACAAACACATGCACTTATCACACTTCAATCCCCTCCAACGTACGAAAAATATGTTCATTGTCTCTAATGTTTTTCCGCACATACTCTAAATGACAATTAGCCTCTTCCAGTTCATTACTAAGTTTTTCTACTCGTTCCATCACAATCGCCTCACTATTAATGTAGCCATTATAAATTTTTCGCAACCACTCTACACTTTTTGTCTTAAACTCCTGCAGGGTTGGTGGGTCCTGCTCTTCGTGCTAGGTGAAGTGCTCTATCAGAGCTAAATTTTTTCCTCCGTATTGAAGATTTTTCAGTGGTGGTGGTGTTGCTAAGACTGTTGTTGCTGGTGTTATGGTGAAAAGATAAATAAATTTAGGTTGTACTAAGTGCTCTATGAATTAATTAGGGGGCTATCATTTTAATTAAATTATACTTACTTTTCAAAGTACCGTGAAATTCGTCCTCTACATCACTATCTCTTTTTGAGATGATGGGGATGGTCTCTTCGAAGGGTGCTAGGGTTCTTTGTATGTTTGTCGTTGATGGTTGCACCAAAATGTTATGCAAAATACATGGTTTTTCTTTTGTTTTTAATGACAATTTCGACCTTTTATTCGCTGAAGCCATTACTACTAATTTTATGTAATGAATGAGTATTCAATTAAAACTTTCACATTATATACACATAAATCTGTTAACGTTAACAAAATTGGTAACAACTGGAAGTGGTTAGTGTAACGATCTGAGCTGTGCAAATAAAGGTGATGAACTCTAAGGAATTCATCATAATCTAGACATGAAAAGGTATTTCATGCCATGTCAGCAAGGTTAGGTTATTAGATATTACCAGTAAACGTCCACTAAAGATAATAATAAAGAAAGTGTTATATCTGCATCTTTCTGAACTGAAGCTCTTGGGAATACTTTTGTAAACGCAATCTAAAGGCAATGAACTGAAGCGTGTGAAAGTATCACATTTCATTTTCATATAAGACTTCTGTATGCTGCATAAAGTCAATTACAAGTTATAACAAGTTTGTGATATTTAACCTTGAATGGGGGGCTTATATGACTATATAAACCGATAAACAGCATTTCTGTACCAGTCAGTATATTGCACTCGTAATATTTGTAATTGTAAACCTAAAGTACTTCTATAGTTACTTAAATTATTTTTTTTACATATCAGTTATAGGAAATAAAATATTTGCTACAAGTCCATGACTGAGTAATCGTGTGTGCTTCATATTTTTGCATTGTTGGAAACAGTTTTGAGTGAGGTTGTACCAAGCAGGAGTGATATTGTTAATTTAACAACACGTATTATTCCATTGTTAAAAATCAAAAATGAATTTGTAAAGCACATCCGTATAATTAACACTAGCATTAAGCTATTGCAAGATATAATTCAAAATAAAATTTATTTAGAAGCAAGTGAAAATTTGCTTAAACTTGAAAGTAATTTATCATTGTTAAAGTGTTATCTTGTGAGACTTAAACGGTTAAAGAACGCTTCAGAGAAAACAGGTAGTGGAATTGTCACTAAAAAACGTACACATAAATTAGGTTGGTACTCTATAGATTCATGTTTTAATGGTAGGTTACTTACAGGCATTATAGTCAATATAGCAAACATTAAGGACCCTCTTATTTTTTTACAAAATGCATACAATAGTTTTGCATGAAAGGTTAAAGTAATGCTAAGGCAAACGATGCTAAAGGTCAATGTCATTTTAGTCTGCAATTTCATGCAACCTCAAAATCATGTTATCGAGTTGAAGACTTTTGCCATAAAAAATTATGTCATCGATATTGCGACCAATTTGCGTGAGTGGTATAACAATAACGTTTATTACAAATTACAAAAAAATTAGAGGAGTTTTCCGAAAGGGATTCCGGTTGGGCATTACATGAAGTTTTACATTTAAAGGTGAATATTAATAGCTATACTCCATTTAGAGGTGGCCTTTCGACTTACGTTAAAGTTCCTTACTTCATAGCAGTAAAGCATGCGGTAGTGAATGTTAAGAACGATGACGAGTATTGCTTCCTGTGGGCCGTTGTTTCGGCATTATACCCAGTGCAACTTCATTCAGATAGAGTTTACAGTTATCCTCATTTTAGAGATGTTTTGAATTATGATTCAATTCCCTTTCCCATTAAAATAGATGATGTAAAAAAAATTTAAAAATTAAGCAACCTCTCCATTAATTTGCTTTGCATTCAGGGGAAAGGTGTATTACCGCTAGTATTAAGTGTAAATCAAGAAAATAGTGTCAGGGAACCTATAAATCTTTTAGTACTTTCGCCTAATTATCATTCTGCGGGTTCTACTGCTGATGCTATTAATACATAAAGTAATACTGTTTATCATTTCGCGTGAATTAAAAATATGTCAGCTCTTTTTCTAAACAACTATCGAATAGGAGCACAGAAATTTATTTGTTATCGATGCTTGAACCACTATTCCTCAGATCGCCTTCTACAAAAACATGTCACTCTCTGCCATCAACTTAATCAATGTTCAGCCAGGATGCCTACCAAAGCGGAAACGTTTCTGCAGTTCAAAAATTTTGCATTTCAGGAAAAGGTACCGTTTGTAATTTATGCGGATTTAGAAAGTATTTTAGAAAAGTGTACAAATTTAACATCACTTGGGGGTAATACTCTATTTCATTCCAAACATATACCCTTCAGCATTGCTTACTACTTAAAGTGTTCATACAATGATTCTTTATCTCGATTTAGGCTTTTTAGAGGAAATGATTGCATTCAATGGTTTGTTAAACAGCTTCAAAGTATTGCACATTGGAGCACCGAAATCATCAATAAAATAATTCCTATGGGTACTTTAACTCCCAATCAGGTTGAACACTTTGAAAGCACCACGATTTGTCACATTTGCGAAAAACCATTTACAGATAATGATATAAAGGTTAGAGACCATAACGATTTTACTAGAGCGTTTCGAGGAGCATCACATCAGAATTGTAACCTAAACTATAAAGACTTCCACATCCTACCGGTTGTATTTCATAATTTGTCAGGTTATGATAGTCATTTCGTCATTAGAGAATTGGCTACTATTCCCGGTGTTCAATGATGTTAGTTTTGCACATGCGGTTAATGTTTGGAACAAATTTCATATTAGATCGTTAAATTAGATTTGTATTTAAAAACGGACGTTCTACTTTTAGCTGATATTTTCGAAAATTTTCACAAACTTGTTTAAGTACTTAAACTTGATTCTCTGCACTATTGTACAGCCCCGGTTAGCATTCAATGCTATGCTAAAATTACATAAGTAAAGTTAGAACTATTTACTGATATTGACATGCTAATGTTTATTGAAAGAGGAATTAGAGTGGTGTGGCTCAATGTTCTAATTGGTATGCTAAGCTAACATAAGTACATGAAAACATTTGATCTCACTTAAAAGTGTGTATTTAATGTACTACGACGTAAATAACTTATATGGAGCAACCATGTCAGAATTTTTACATTTGTAATTTTCTTTTTGATAAATTTGAAACTTTAGATTTAATAAACCATCCTGATGATTCGGAAATTGGTTACATAATCGAGTGTGATTTAGACTATCCCATAGAATTACATAAGTCACAGTGATCTACCATTGGCACCCGAACATATGGTTCCACCGTCCTGATTCAAATTCTAAAATAAAAAATTATTACTTACATTGTATCCAAAACGTAATTACGTAATTCATTACAGAAATTTGAAAGTATATTTAAAATATGGATTAAAGTTGGTAAAAGTCATCGTATATTACGTTTTCAGCAATCACCATGGTTAAAAAATATATCGATTTAAATACAACCATGCGTCAGCAATCTCAAAATGAATTTGACAAAATTTTTATAAATTAATGATTAATAGTGTTTTGGAAGCTGATGGAAAATGTACGTAAATATGATATACGTTTAGTAACGAAATGGGAGGTCGCTATGGTGCTCGTGCTTACATATCAAAACCAAATTTTCATAGTTGTACAATATTTAGCAATGATATGCTCATCATTCAAATGAACAAGCTGGAAGTATATCTAAATAAACCCATATATGCAGGATTCAGTGTTTTAGACGTTTCAAAAACTTTTTATACAATTTTCATTATGGTTACATCCTACCTAAGTTTCCATAATAATGCTAAGCTCTTGTACACAGATACAGATAGCCTTATATACGCATTTTCGGTTCCTGATATCTATGAGTACATTAAAGAGGACATTGATAAATTCGATACATCTGATTATAGTCCTGAAAATATCTTTGGAATTCCATTAGTAAATAAAAAAGTCCCCGGATTAATGAAAGATGAAAATTATGTTGGAATTTGTAGGACTTCGTGCAAAAATGTATGCTTACACTGTTGATAAAAAATTTGTAAAAAAATCAAAGGGTTCTACCCATGCAAGCGTCAAACAGATCACGATAAATGATTATAAACATACTTTGTTTGATGGTAACGTAATAAGGCGATATCAACATTTGATAAGGTCAAAGAAACATGATGTGTTTACAATCAAACAGAATATAGTAGTACTTAATCCTTGTGATGATAAACGATTAGTAAATTTCAATTTCACTGATACTAGACCTTGGGGATTTAACTTTACATAGCATTTTATTCGTCTTCTGTTTAAGAAAACAATTTTATCATTATGAACAGCCTTGAAGACAAATTGCAGGAAGAGCTATGGTACAGTAGTGATAAAATCTACAGAAAATACCTGAAGCGTTCTTTGTGAAGTCCTCCCCGAAACTATTTATTTGTACTGAATATATTGCAATATATTGTTATTCCTGATGAGTGTTTTTACTGGTGTGCTATAAACTCAAAGTGTGCAAATGAAATTATTAAGACATTATTTGATAAAAATTAAATTAGACGATACCATTAAAAGTTTTATGAAATTGTGTACCGATAAAGGCTACAATTCATTAACTTTTGATAAAGTAGATAGGATCTTAGACGATATGAATACTTGGTGACATACCGCTTAAAATGTATCTATATGATTTATTAGGGTTCATGATTCAACAAATGTTAAATCTACTTAGAAAATATTGCTTACAAGGACACTGTATTTATTATAACTGAATGTATTGAGAAATCGCATATTATGCTAATTACAAGTGCCTCGATATTTTGATTGAAATATTATTAGAACAAAATATCAACTATAAGTTTCAACCGTGGGAAAACGATGAGCACCACAAAATTTATTACTGGATACTAGACAACATCAATAAAGGTGAAACAAATTCAAATTCCTGCTTGGGATGGAGGTGTGGCCAGATTCGGGTATATGGCCATCCAGTAATTTAAGTGATTATAGAAGTACTTTAGGTTCACTTTATAAGATAATGAAATTTTAAAATAAATGTAATATTTAAAAATAAAATACTATTATTTTTGTGTGTTTTATTTCATCTAAGAGCTACATCCTTTTCTACAAACTATATAACTAATATAAGTAATTTGTTTCACAAAGTACAGGTTAAATGTTATAAAACAATATCATCCTTATTGATCCATGATCTTTCATCCAATCCCCACCACTTTACGAATAACTTATTATTCTTGGAGCGAAGCACTTTTTTACTAGATATACATCGGATACTTTGTTTTTGTAATTCATGTTCATAAAACCCTCCCAGTACAGGCTTTCCTTCATGTCTTCCAAGCATGTACGTAGTGGGGTTAGTAATGCAACTTTCACAATCTTAAATAGTTCACTAGACCAATTGGTGTGTATCCTTTGGCGAAAATATTTTTAAATTTACTGATTCGTACTATGTCACCCACAGAATATCGATTCCTATCGAATATTTTTATGTTAGTGTAAGCCTCTAGCTTTGTATGATTACCAACATCTTTGGGCTTCATTCCGATAGTTCTATGCTTACGATTGTTATAATCCATGGTTATGGTATCAATTGTATCAATCCATTTGTATTTACCTTAGGCTGAATGACTTATATAGAGCACCTTTAATGGTTCTGATAACACGTTCAGCAATTGCAGCCTTCTTTGTGCTATAGGTGGAGTAATGATTGACTCCATAACGATGCATTAGTTTAGTAAAATGCTCATTGTAGAATTCTTTTCCTGCATCTGTCTGCAAATTGTAGGTTTCCGCCTTAAATTGTTTGCATGGCCTTGGTAACTTCTTGACCTGTTTTCGTTTTTAATCCTTTAGTCCATAAGTATTTCTAAAAACAGTCGATAACCACTAATATATACTTATAACCCTTATTTTGTTTGGCATATGTGATAAATTCAGCTAAATCTGCTTGCCAAAGATCATTAAAACCTCTAATTATTGTTCACCTTCGTTTAAAATTTTTTCGTGCAGGTTTGTGCAATTCGTTGACGAGTTGTAATTTGGACATGGTGCTAATTTATCCACAATTTCTTTAAGTTGATGTAGTTTTTCCTCCAGCGCTAGATAAGCGTTAGCGTTTCCTTAAAAAAGTTTTCTGAACTGCTTGTAGACAGAAATCAAGGTATCCTTTACTTATAGCATCACCATCTTCTTCAGGGTCAGCCAACTGTGTCAAACGATTTCCATCCAAATCGAACCTTGTTGATAAATAGTATGGCTTAGTGATGACATCTTGAGGATCTATGGGATCGGCCACATTACTGAGTCTCTTATTCTCAATATCAAATTGATTAGCTTCAATCAGTTTAAACTGAGGGGTTAGTTTCTTTAATTGATACTGGACATATGAACGTCCAAATTTGTCAAGGGGCATTTTAGTTATGACATGTCGACATCAATGCATTCTCATTTATATTGTTTAAAAGCGGTTGTTCGGTTTTTCAATGTATCCATCTTCATATAGTTCTTCTCAATTGATATTATGTCATTTACAACACCTGTGTTTCCGCTAATTTTTCTGCCCACAATACCTCCAGATCACGAATTAGTTCATGTATATCATTCCAATATTTATATTCAATGGGTCTGTTTGTTAATTCCTTAAAAACATAGCTCCACCTCCTCCCTTGGTTGTGGTGGGGTGATGATGATGCAAGGGTTTGATTATTTGTGTATACTTTTGCTGCGGCTTCCTCGAATCTGTGCACTTACGTCATAATCTCGCCTTACTACATTCGTAGCTTCTAAAATACTTCTATATTTTTTTCTATCTGTTGACTTAAATCAGGTTCATACATAATAAGCAGATCATATAATCCTGGAGCCCCTTTATACGTGACACCTTTAGTAATTATATCGTCTCCTTTAATTGTGATGGGCGTATTACCAATTGTCCATTTGTCAGTTTTGGTATCATAGTGGACTCCATACGTATGATCAATATCACCTTCAGCATTCTTCAAAATACGTTCAACATATATACGCGGCAATTCATTGTACTGCTCGAGAAATTCTTCTGAGATGGGTTCATTGTGGGAATCATCTGCAATACTAGGCAGTTTTTCTTCTTCCTCTCCAGTAATAATCTCTCCCACGACGGATGAATCTAAGAAAGATGGAAGACTTGGGGGAGGATTTCTTTGAAAAAACGGAAGTTGAGCTAGGGGACTAGTAGCACCCTTACTTGAATCACCTAATGGAGTGAGGCCTGGGGTCCGTTGAACTTGAGCTAGCGGACTAGTGGGGATAGTAGCGTGCTTTCTTGGAAATTTGAATACGGGTGGTTTTTTGGGTTTAACATCAATTACCTCCTCCTTTTTAGGTGTTTTTTTATCGATTTTATTTACTATTTCAGTTAGAGGTTCTATTAAAGGCTTATAAGTACTTTCGAATGTTCTTTCATTATCAATGCGAGCAGTCTTAATACTGTTATACTTCTGCTGTATTATTTTACGAGCCTGAATAATTTTTTTTTTAATATCCTCTTCTTGTTGTTCATTGCGACAAACAGGTACCGGTTCACCTTAAACAGGTAGCTGTTTACACTAAACAGATAGCTGTTAATACCTAAACAGATGAGGTACTACTAAACTGCTGAATGCGGTTTAAGGTATTATATATTCGCCTTATATAGCAAAACGGATTTAATGAACAGGTATACCATGAACAGGTAACTGTTTGTACTAAACAGATAGCGGTTAATACCTAAATAGATCAGTTACTACTACTGAAAGCAGTTTAAGGTATTATATATTCATCAAATCTTTTCCTATAGCGACCATTATTAACTTCAGCATCCTTGTTTATGACCATGAAACCAAACGGATCTACCCAGCACTTTGAACACATGTCCCAAAACAATTTCATGCTTATGGTGGGACTTATATGATCCTCATACGCATGTTTTAAGTTTCATTCATCTTGCTCAAATAATATAATTAGATTCGCATTATCACGAATTAATTGCTTTGGAATTTTACTGTAAGTTTGACCCAAATAGAAACAGTCAATATCGTTATGCCTACCCATAGAAAAATATGCCCTTATGTTATTTTGCTTTTCACAAGCGATATCATTGAAGATAAAAATAGAGTTTGATTTTGCACAATTAGGCTCAATCACATCTTGATTGTCGCTGAAGGTAAAGTAACCTATGTGCTTCATTGGAAGTAAGATTTCCTGTAAAAGTTTGTACTTGCTTTGATTCAATGACAGAGTATACGTATACATGTTTAAATTTAAAACCATTTTTTTCAGTAATCAGATTGATCATTGCGTTTCTTTTACCGCAATTGGAGGGGCCGCATATAATACCACGTATACTACTAGGAAGTAAATCACCATGTTTTGAAGTAATAGACTTTTCATCAACGTCATGATTTTGAATCGGGAGTTTGTGTTTCTGGGCAACTACTTTCATCTTTGGTGGATGAAATAAAACTAAACGAATAATTACAACACCTTTATTTATATATTAGACTATATTACAATAATAATTATGATTTTTTCACTTCTCCGGTGAGTGGACTGTACTGTACAATAGCATCACGGAGAATAAGACCGTATACAACGATTCCATTATCGAAAGGTGTTAGAGATTCCATTTCCAATTTGATGTCCACTGTTGAGTTTTTAAGGATTCATTTTGTTTAGAGCAGTCGATTACAAATACTGGACATGATTTGAATTCGGAATAGTTGAATAATGCATCTTTATTGTCACCATAGTAATACACGGAATTTCAAAAATTGTGATAGGCAGGTATGTACTGGTTAACACTGAAGTTCAAATGCATTGCTTCATATGGATAATAGTCAGAATTCAGATGTACTTTAAGGTTTTTGATGTTAATGTGATCAAAATTTCCGCCCTTGCCGACTTTGTGTACCTTTTACCTTGTTGGAATGCAACAATTATCCAACGTGGTTTTTCCAGCTGCGTTGATGTTTTATTGGCCATATTGAGGTTGCTTGTTTTAAAGCAGGTAATTCATACAACTCCCATTGTCGAAATGGAACAGTAATAATAGAATTTTATTGATTCCTTCAAACAAGTTCAGTTTTGCAGCATCACTAACTGTTAAGTGTGGTACTTTCCATTGAATTTTATTTAAGGTTATTGTTGCATCACCTTCACCATAGTAGCAGTTTGTATCGCTTCTAGATCGAATTAAAATCAACTCTTGACGCATATTCACATAACTTGACGATAATCCTCCATTATTCCAAATATGTGATTCAATGGTATGCATACTGTAAAAGATTTTTCACCATTTTGCTCGTCAAATTGTACTTGTAATGGTTCTTCATTCTCTGGTGACCACCCCAAATGGCTTAGTGCTTTGCTCTTGATTGCCGTATAAGAAATATATCCCTTAAGCGTAGATGTTATGCCTGGATTTCTGCAAACATCCACTCTTTGACCACCTAACTCATAACGAATTTCTTTGAAAAGAAAGTTGGGAAAATTGTTGGTTAAGTTGCATGCTTTTTCTTCATCTTTGAGCGCAAGTTTACCTTCTATATACAGAAAACTATCGTAAGTAGCCGTAATTAGATCTTGGCTTTGAATAAAGATACGTATTTCTTCGGAAGGTCCATATTTAGAAGATCCATAGGAAGATAAGTGTGAATATCTGATTTAATTATAGTATCATCAAAATGTACGTTTTGAAACATGTTTAACGATTCGCCATTGTCGGTGAGAACTTTTAAACCAATTGATGTTAAAAGTGTTTTCTGCAGATGTTAACCGCAATGAGGTTGATGACTAATTAATGACTTACTGTAGGGATGATGTCTTTTATATGAATTTTTGAAAGATGGAATTGGTCCTTTATTAATTCTCAGACCCATGTTCTTTAGTTCTAAGCGTACTGTGAATGGTTCACTTTCACCAAGTCTATTAATTCACCCTTTGATTGCAAATTAATGTTATATTACTAATTATGTCGTGTTTACTTCTAAATATTGAGTATTGCTTGGAGTTTTATCTAGACGATAACCTGGTGGAACTGAAACGTCAATCTCATATAATACTTTTGCAGGTTTCCCGTTTCGATAAGATCCTTTATAATGTTGCACTCTACGTGTAGATTAGTGTGTTTTTGAATTTGGATGTCTAACGCAGACGTATAAAAAATATTTGGTTCTAATATTTTAGACTCAAACCCTAGCATGCGGCCAATGATATTCTCTTTAGTAAAATCAATCTCAAATGAACTGCTTATCTCACATTTAAGTGTATTGTTGTTTGCTCTAATGCTAAACTTTTCTGTGGGTATCTTAGATTTTAGATAATCAACAATTTCATCCAACTCATATGCACCGTGTGGAATATTAATCACTTACAAATGAGATGGATCCGTTCTAAAATAAAATCTGTCGTTGCCTGTATAAATGTTTCTAATGCTGTTACAACCGTAAAATCCCACCAAACCAATAACGTATTTCTTTCTCAAATCTAGCTCTATCGGTGGATAAAAGTTGTAGCTGTGTTACCAACACCTTCTAAACTGAATGTTATTGACATAACTGAGAAAATTTGATGTTGTATTGATTATTTATATAAAAATTGTAGACATAGGTGTCCGCAAATAATTGTATTAAATTCTTGATCTTGGTTGTAATTATAATAAATTCTACACTCCCGAAAGTAGTTAATCACTTCGATTGGTGGTCGAAGATTACCGAAACTATCGTAATACCATACCCTTTTACCGCGCTTTTTGTAGCAAACCCAATGCGTACCTGGTCCGCTTTGGCTCTCTAAGTTAATAATTCCAGATACATCTTTCAGTGGTAATTTAGGCATGTTATCTCTCAAAAAATTTCCCTAAAGTAGGGTACATTTTTGGTGTATTTATTTAAATCAATATCTGTTAACGGTCTTTCGGGTAATCTATTCAGTTTTTTGGAAACGCTTTTAAGTATAATGCACCACCACCAGATTTGTATGGTTTTAGATAAGGTGCACCACCTTTCTTATTCGTGGAGTCTATAGCGATCGATTCCATCATACGATTATGGCGCGATGTCTCTTCTTGCAATTTTAGATTTTTAGCTTGATTGACTGCTTTAGCAATTCCTGATGCACCACCAGCTAATGCACCGATTGCTGATAATCCAGCGAATAACGGAATAAGAAATGGTAAAACCCACCTTGTTTAGGTGAATTACCTAGGAACTTTAATGTTTTCTTTCCTCCTAAACTTTTCACCACACGTTTTGCCGTTAAAGCAGACTTTATTGTTTGTGAAACTTCCGTTAGGTTTAATTTGTTTAACTATTGTTTTTCGTAAATGCAATAAATTTCCACCATTGCATTTATTCTTCTTCTTCAGATTATATCGACGTTTACACCCCATTCCCAATTTTCTCTTTGTTTTCATGATGGTACTGACTGCTAAAGCTGCAGTTCGTTCACCTAACGTTGCGTCTAATGATTTAAAGCGCTCCCAAGCTTTTTTCTGTAAAATTTTATCTGCTTTATGTCTACTTTCTAAATTTCGGTAATCTCTGTAACTGATATCATGAAGTTTGCACTGAGCATCTAATTGATTAATACCGGGGTCTTCGTGTGCGAGTCGTTTCTATAATTTTGTACCAGGACCACAACACTGGTAACCGGGTAAATGCAATTCAAACGTAAGTTTATTGATTAGGGTATTCACTAAACCACCCGTATCTTTTGCTTCTTACATAATATTGTTTCACTAGATGGATAAAGCAGGGTATTTATACCTGAATTGAGAAAAACAAACCGTAGCTATTAATATTTCTTTATTTAGTAAATACTATACATTAGATAAGCAGGACGATAATTCAATATTTCCATTAAGCGTACAGTGTTATGTGAATTAATATTATACTTAGCATTTATAACATCTTCAATGTCTTTGTAAACGTCATCATCACTACCATGGAATTCTTTCTCGCGAAAACAACGGTAATCAACCACTTGTTGTATGAAATTTTCATAAAAACATGTTAGATTGTAAGATTCAAGAAATTCCAACCTATAGCTTATTACATCCTTTAATTTGAATAGTTCTTCAACATTATGGCATTGAATGTGCAAGAACAGCAGTTGTAGTTTTCTATCATAACAGTTTTTAAGATTCTGTCATATCCTTTAATCAATTCCCAATTGTAATAGATACCAAGATTGCTGGATAGAGATTCATAATGTTGATCATAGATTATATCTTCTTCTTCGTTTACATTAGACCAATCAATTTTGTTTTCAATTTTTGAGATCGGAAAATTGTAATTCTACATATGAATGCCATCTTAGAAGTTCATTCCATTCCTTCATATCCAACACTACATTATTATTACTTTGATCACAATTACCACACCCATATGCACACTGGTGCAAGGTTGAGGTGTACTGTATCAATTTCCAGATGTTTTGCATGATGAGTATCGTTCGATAGTTTATAATAAGTACAATCGATTAAGTATTCCTTAACTGCTTGTTTATACACTTCATCCTTATATTGAAATGATGATGATGTCCAGTCAATCTTAAGAGAAGAATAACCTTTATCGTGTTTCTCTTCATTTTTACTACTACCATCACTATTTTGACAGCACCAACAACAAAATGTTAAATTATTATTCAGATTGTTACTGCAATGATGTGAGGTATCCATATATAACGGTGAACTTCAGAGTTTGGATCGTTCCAGAAATGATTTTGTTGCTGCTTGCATGACTTTACTTGCTCACAATTTCACTATGACTAAACACTGTTTAAGAAAATAATTCTAGTTAAAGTATGTCCATTTTACATATGGTAGGGGTGCTACTATTAAAAAGAAAATGTTATGTTTGTTAATTTTCCAGCTGCCCCCAAACTATTTATGAACACATCCTTCGTGTTTAGGAGTGTTTTAAATTCTTCAATTCGTGTTTCTTCTTTTTTGAAATACACATAAAAGCGTTCCGGTAATACTCATTTAAAATCACCCGTTTCTATCACTATACGTTCACCGTACTTAGTATTAATTATATCTATATTCGTTACTTTATACTTCCTCACGCATTTTTAAAGGGTTTGCATTAGGTGCTTTGGTTTAACCCTGTTAATTCCATATTTAACAATTACGAGTTGCAGACTGACTGATCTCAACATACAGCTCGCTGCAATTTATATAAGAAATATGCGTCCTTGACTTCAAATTACAACATGCTTAAATACCTACTTTTGACCTTGACTAGAAATGTAATATGACACCACCGTAGGTCAATAATCTTTGACCTTGAAAACTATTTTTAGATTTATGATTACCTTGCAACTTCTATTTTCAGCTTTGACCTTGACCAGCTCCAAAATTTTAAATTTACCGCCTAAAGTTTGACCTTGAAAGAGCTCCAAAAGCTTCCGTTTTTCACCACCAGAGGGCGACTGACCTTGAACTGGTCCAGAACCGGCCCCATATTACTACTTTTCAAATTTTTAAATTGCCAAATTCCACCTTTTATCAAAATTTCATTTGCTAATTCTTGTCTATCGATATTTAATTTTGAACAATTAAATATTAATTGTTCAATATTTTGCTCGCCTAAGTTACAAATACGTTCAGTATCGTCTATAATGATCGTGTAAAATATGGTTTAAATATTCCATCGCCACTTAAAACTTGTCATATTTGCAGATTATGTAAATTTACAGGTTATGCTGTTAAATATGAAAAAAAAATATCTCGTATGTACTATTTTTAGTCTCATTACACTAAACCCTTGCAAGGTAATTTACGATGTTTATTATGCTATGTAACTGTTATTCCTTATTACACATTTTTTCTTTACAGTTTACCATAATACCATACTTTATAAGTTAAGAAGTCGGGATTACGGAAGGCTTTCTTGAAGAGCAGGTTGACCGGACCCACAGTTGGCTTCTGATATTATACCTCGGCTGGAATAATGTCATAAAACTAGTTTTACTTAGTGGGTACAATCATACCGTTCTACATTTAGAAATGATACTACAAACTGTCGAAAACTTTGGCAGAATTTACGAGCTCATCCATGCCGCTCTTCGACAGATGGTGCTGTGTGAGTGATCGAGAGAGGCATAGTATGTATTTCTACTGAAGTATATATTCTTCTGATTATTATCTTTGTTTTCCAGACAAGCATCGTTCGACGTAGCATAGACAGACAGCCAGACATACGGACGCCACACGTTGTATACTCTGAACTGCACCACGGCAATAGTCGTGGTGCCAGTATTCCATCACTCACCGATGGTGACAATCTGACAGTCCACAACAGGAGCATTTACGATGGGTACCACACTGCACGTACACTCAATTACTTGCACCACGCACACTCAGGTGTAAATAAACAGAAGTGGAAGGGAGTTTTTAGACTTGTATGATTTGATTCTAAAGAAAACCACATCTTAAGGGGGTCTCGATAGGTAGTTAGGCATCACATCAAACCCCCATAAGACCAAGTTATCTGAAACTTTAGATAAACGCGTAAGACGTCAAAATCGTCCCGAAACCTTGCTAAATATTTGAATATAGGGGTTTTTTTAAATATTGATTTCTGTAACTTTTGATTGATTTTTTTTCCAGTAGTGATTAAATTGGAATATTTTTATAACTGATAATATTTTTAACAAAAGCCATATATTCAGGCATAGTTAAAATTCTGAAAAAATTGTAGATTTATAATTTACTATTTAAAACATAAAAACGAGGAATGTTCTGATGTCAGTAAGGTAGAAATTCCATTAGAAATATTTGAAAGATCGGGTGTGATGGATTCATTTGCCAATCTATAATCATTATCCGCTGGTGCAAATGTCTTGTTTTTAGAGTGATCTGAAGTCAAAACAATAGGAAACTGCTGTAATAAAGAAGTTTCTATAGAAGAAAACGTTATTAAAATAATAAATACATTTCGTTGCCTTCTTCCTAGACGATTAATTTGGGAGTTAAAAAAATGCATCATGTAGTGCCCCGGTGGTCTGTCACAAAGGTGCTCATGCAAAAGTGATCATAAATTTCCCTCACTATTAAAAGATATCGCGGCCATTTCACATCCCAATTGGTACTTTTAAAGAAAAATTACTCTTTTACCTTCTACCAATTTCGCAACTACCGAATTATATGTTTCTGCTGGATTTGTATCGGTATCGTAGAGCAATCTAGATGCTTGGTCTACTATACGTTCTACAATAGTGTGTGTTACTGGTAACATGCCGAATTCTAAATATTATAAATAGTTTAATAACAAACTAATATTCAAAAATATTATTATTACCTCGTTCTTCTTAATGCCATTAAAAAAATATTCTTTACATTGGTCGCGCCTGCCCAGAATACGCAAAGGGAAGTTTAATATATTTTTCTTCAAATTTTCAATTTTGCTATCGATAGGTCCATTTTAAACTTTGCGGTACCCTAACGCTTTCACAACTGCATTACGGAAAAGTCCTAAAGTTGAAGGATTGCATATATAGTCTCTTGGACTTTTTGGATATCGCTGAGTTTATTGATGTCAAATTACGAAGCAAATGATTCCGACATTCTATTTTTCTTATACAAAATGACCGGCCGTACGGGGGACTTTGTGTTAAATGTTTTTATTCACTACTGTCTTCGTCACCAATCAATTGACCATAAATTAGGTTATGCCGCGAAATTGATTCTGCAAATAATACCAGATTCCATTGCAGTGGAAGTCTTAGTCCAGTTCCGGAAACATTAATGGTCATCCACATCATGGCCTCTGGCACAAAAACAGTAATATTTGTTTTGTGCACCCATATACAGAATCTTTTTTGATTTATCTCCAATTATGGATACATGAAAAAATCCTTTATAATAAAAAAAAAGATTTCATTATAAGACAACTCCAGAAAGTGCAGAATAGTTTCTACGGTAAGATCTTTTCCCCCAAAGCTCCGTCTGATATTACTGATATAATTGGAAAGTTACTCTCATTTTCTTCTTCTGTGGATTCGGCTTCTTCTTTTGCAGCTTTGCTCATTAATTGTTGGTTTAAATTATTGACCGAGGGTAAAATGCAGTTGTGGTATTTCAAATATGTGTCGTTAGAAGTCTGTGGAATATCCATTGCTGCAACAAGCTCAGCTAATTGGGTATATCCAATCCCCAGTGATGCAGCACCAATAACGGCAGCACAGTTTGTTAAACCAAAAGAACCATCAGTGCCACCAGTCCTTACCACATCTGTCTTTCCGCACATATTACACTTAAATGTAAGCGTACCTTCTAATCCGTCCATCTTATCTGCTATGACATCTATATGAAAAAAGAACAACCAAAATCAACGTGTTTGAGCGATTTTAACACATTTAACAAATATTTTATATCTATGAACCTGCGACCTGATAAATTGAGTTTCTGAGTGGCATCTGATTCTGTATCGTTTTTCAACAATAATGAAGCATCTGAACTGTCTTCATCAAAAGAAACATCAAATTGGTCTTCGGGTTCAGTATCTGCGTCTGTCATCATTTCTTGACAATTATCAGTATCGGACACCAAACAGTCTTCGACATCATTATGATGGAAGCTGATGCTGCAATGGTGGTCTTCTGAACGAGGGTGAGCGCAAGCTTCTGTTGAAATCTTACCAAATTTCCTACAAAGGAATTAATCAATAAAAAAATCTACCTTATAATTTTTTTACATATTCTGTCATTTGAAAACTAACAATCAAGAATTTCGGGCCACTTGCGTTGATTTGCTAATAGTGAATCGTACATAATTTGTTTATTTATGATAATTACAGGACATTTTAATAAGTTATAACAAAGGGAATATTTCAATAAAATAAGATTGTATATACGCACTTACGGTTCTCTCGCCCTTTTTAATATCACACTCCCACTTCTTTTTGGAACACTCACACTTTTTCTTGCTTTAGGCATTTTTAGACACAATCATAAATTCACAATTGGTGTTTGATCGATGAGTATCGTTTGCAAAATACTAGTACACTGATAGCAATCCCGTAATTGCGTACATTTTATTAGAATATTTGAGGAATAACTATAATCAATGTGTAATTACGCGATATACTTAGGGTTAATTAAAGGGAAAGTTATTGAGCCATTTTGTACACCTAATTATATTACCCATATCACTTTAAATTTAACATTGGGTAATCAACTAATTAGAAAATAATAGGAATTTGTTGTTATACAATTTATTTAAATAACAGTTTATGTTGATTACGTGCAATTAAAGAAAATGGTGGATAATAAAATAAAATTGACATTAGCTTTAAAATTTTTTATAAAAAATAAAAAAAATTCAATTTTATTGCAAGTTACGTTAGTGTTCATGTCTTCTGTAAATTAGTGAAAAAATAATAAAGGGATTTGTATAAATTATTCTGAATATTGATCTAATCGCTCAATTTGCCTGTGGCAGATAAGTATTCAGGTAAAACTTTGAAAAAATTTCACTCCGCTACACTAGGGAGCGCTGCGATCGATTCATATTTCGTCAAGCTGTCTATAGGGGCCTTAATAAATACGTTTACATGTAATGAACTTATTACATTTTTACAAAATAAAGCTGTAGTTTTACTCCTTCCATTATATTCCAAAGTGTCTTTTTATGTTCTGAAGAAGGGAATAACAATGACCATTCTATATTCCCGAAACGTAGGTAAACAAATGATGGAATAAAAAATAGTTTTATTACAACAATTACACTTTCGTGCTTACAACCTCATCATCCGTCAACTGTGTTACCATGATTTTCCCTCAAACCAAAATTAAAATTAACAGTTCATGATATACCGAAGAAGATAAAAATCAAACTGGTTTTGTTCATAAAGTAAACGACAGAAATAAATACATTAATATATCATTTTATTTTTTTCTACTATTGTGTGTGAAGCAGTTTAGAGTGAGGTGTATGACCTTAGTTAAAATTTGGGAGTGGTAGACCTTCTACATCTGACTTTCTAAATTGTGTAACCTTGAGACGTTGTAGTTGTCTTAATGTGTTAACATTTAGATTATATAATATTTGTATTGTGTATCTTTGGTATTGTGGGGACCTTAGGAAAACGTGGGAATTTGAAATATTGTGCTCCAGAACTCTTTAATCTTACCTACGTCCTCACGATTGTTTTATTTTCTTTGTTCTTTCATCCAGCACCACTGAAAATAAGAGCAATCATCACATTTAACCATGTTTTTTGCTTGTATTTTTCATAGCGTCTTTTATTAATCTAATATTATTGGGTATTATTTTGACTGCTATGTTGGTCCCACTAATATGAAAATCAATGTTCCTTGTTTACAGATTAATTTGGTTAAAAGCATTTTTTTTAATTTAGGACTCAACCTCGGGATTGATATCATCGACTAAGGCAATTATTAGCTCTATGCTGTTATTTTTGCTAATTCGCTTAACTGGACCATGGAATTTCTTACGTCCCTTATAGAAATCTAAATAATGGATTTTGTCATGAACTTCGCATTTTCCCGGTAAATTGTTTTATATGTTATTGTATCCATGTTTATGAGGTCATAAGCGTAAATGTGTGACGAGGAGCATAAATACTCATAAGTTCAAATCGTACTGGAATGTTCTTTTTGCACTTGTACGTGAGTATTTTGTTTATGCCGATATTTTTAACTGAATAATGAAACCGAACAAAAAATGGTGTTGCTATTTTATTCAAAACACATAATTTATTCAGTGTCTAAGTTCAAAATGTAGTGCAAACTCAGAATGTTGTCCAGGAAGTCGTGTATATGGCAATACAAAAAAGTGATCCTACACAACACATATCAAAAAAGTACGTTGCTTCTTGCTCTTATATATACCGCCAGAGACTGCACATAGACTTCATGTTGAAAACGGCCTGGATTATTTTTAGCATGCTCAAACCGTGTAAAACCGTCGAAAATTCAACATGGATTTTTTCACCGAGAACAATACGTTGTACGCTTTGCTCATAAACAAATAACGGTTAACACGTATTAATCTAATAATTTTAGACATTTGGTAAGCATTTTAGTATAATAAACACTTTTTGTCACATTATGAGCTAAGACCTTTGTATTAAACGTTTAGATTAAAGCCTTTCCTAGGATTTAGCAATTACAATTTATTCATTAATCCCTAAAAATCGCAAAATACCTTAATAATATAACAACACTAGTTGTGTACTATTCAATAAAGTCTAATGAAACCTAGTACATACAGATCTTTAGATATTAAGTAATTTGTTAAATGCAACAGTTTACAAGATATACTGTAATAGACAAGAATTAAGTACTACTTACAGTTATATATTTTTGGACTTTATAAAAATTAGTATAGCGTGGACATTTAGGTCTTGATTGGGTATTTAACTCTATACCAAATTGCTCGATAATTATCAAAGATTCTAATCTCGTATGTACTTATGAAAAATGCTAAGTAAATTGATATTTAGTTGTTTGGTTATTGTAGATGTCTATGACTTCCGAAAATCACTTGTACTGAGATAGTTTGGGCTTCCACAAGTCTACAAAGAAAAAATAAATGGAAATCCACCCTTCTTATTCCTTACTTCGTAAATCAATGACCACGAAAAGTCATTTCTCATTTAGATCTTAGTCATGTATACAAAATTTGAATCAAATAGCTTTTACTATTTTTCAGCTATTGCGTCTTAAAAAATGAAGTTCACCCCATTACTCCATACTTCTCATGTCAGTTTCCACTAACTATAAATCACTGGGGTCTTTCTCACTTATGTCAGATTGGATTTTCTAGGGTTTAAGGTGCGAACAAAAAAGATGGTTTAGTCCTATTTCGTACACCGTAGGGCGATCGCCACCAGAATTTACTGGATTTTAAACAATTGGACATTAGTAACGTATTTGAAGTACCTGTTAAACGCTTTTTATACATATGGAGACAAGATATCCATGATGGGTACACAAAATACACACACGCAAGCACGAAAATGCCTGTACTTAAGAGATCCTGAAGCACAAACTTTCAGTGACCAGTTAAGTTTATCACAGATTACAGTAACTTTGCTTCTAGATTGGACTGTTGAAAGGAATTAAAACAGGTGTGTACTGCATGTAGGAAATTTGTAAAAAAATAGATAAGGAAGGACCGGGAAAAGTGAAAGCTCGTAAACCGGGGCGGAAGTTTCGGCAAGTAAAGAATGTATAAAAGAACTACAGAAATAAATATGACTCGCAGTAAATAAGAATAGAAAACCTGTCGGCATACTACTCAAAGTAATAATCCAAACCAACGTTCACAAAATAAGCCCACTAGTAAGAAAGTTACCGATTACCTACAACATAACTTCCAATAAACATCGTCTCTCCCACCTAAAGCGTGATATTACAAGCACTGCTACACATGAAAGGTGAAGAAAGCTCTGAATTGATATGATTCAACCTAAATACTGAATATATGCGTGAATACAACAGCAACTAGTATGAATTGTTTGATACGATATTAACAAAATTTCGAAAGAAAGCATAATTACAAAAATACCTTGACAAAAAAGCAACAAGCGTTCAAATTATGGCCCCTCTCGTTAAACGTAAAATCTTCTTTGTTGTAACAGCCCCAAATGAAATTAGAGATATTATGGACATTAATTTCACTTGCATCTATATTTAAACTGAGGATTGCGTAAATGCGGTACATTTTTAACTGCATCAAAGAATCTATAATCCTGTCTTACAAATAATTACAAGCCAATTTTCATATTTTCAGTATTTGCATGTTTTCAAAATAAATGTTAGAAAAAAGACATTTCATTCACTCCCCAAGGGGGAGGGCGAGCTGCTTGGCTTTTACAAGCTCCTTCAGCCAGAATCATAGATTATCAGCATACATATATACATTATGTATGTGTGCATGATGGGTGTGGTCAGGATAGGATCGGAAGGAACGGAGTTAGGGTTCCAAGGGAAAAAATACTACCCCAAAATTCGCTTAAATAGCTGCACATGGTGTGCGTATACGCAGTGACCATGTCAATACATGTGTATAAGGAAACCCCCCAGAAAAACCTCATACAGGTTAGACGGTAACGGGAATCAAACCAATTACCTCCCGAATGCTAAGCAGGTCGTGTTTCCACACCTCTACTAACTCGGTAAATTAGTACTAAAACCCTCTTAAAAAAGTGTTAGTACTTCTTCGACAAAAAAAGTCTGCTTTAGAGTTACTAACGAAAATGGTTACTGTTCAGTTGTCGTTCTTTATGTAAGCAATGGGCATTTATTGTGTAGTTTATATTTTAGTAAATAAATTTTAAGCTAATAGTTTTGACAGTACGAGTATACCTATTTACCCATTTCCATCTCAAGATATGTTACGCTATAACGGCTAATAGTCAAAAACAAAATTGTGAGTGTTGGGGTGTCACAGGGTTTCAACTTGCAACTGTGGGTCTAAATTACGCAACTGATGTTCCGTCATCAGTCATCAGTAAATGACATCTTATGTTTTAAATAATGTTCTGTTTTTTTAATAATTTATTAATATGTTCTTTCTAACTAATTAGGTAGCCAACGCGTTATCTTGAGGTACCTATTTGGATTGAGATATCCATCAGTACGTCTCTTCGGACGGCTGTATAAGTAAACATATTCCCGATTTCCTCCACGTTCTGTATACTAGTGTCTCACATTACTGTTGATTAGCATAGAATACAATTCAAATCTGTTCAAAAGTTTTACTTGTCCACCAATTTCGTTGAAGAAGCGGCCAAACGCATGGGTAATTACTAAGTTTTATGGTTTTAGGGCGTTGATTATCTGGGACTAAATATGCCCTAAAACTTTTCATTCACCAATTTAGTTGGGAAAACAGCCATACGAAAAAGTTCGAAGCGTAGAAACTAAACGGCGTTAGTTATCCTTTGTGGCCAAAATCTTTATACGTATGTTAATTAGGGGAATTGATCAAACGTACTGCTTTGGTCATTTGAAGCCAAACATGCCGGAAAATTGTCTTCGTACAACAAGAAGACCGATAAGAAACCGAACAAACCCATTACCTCGGTAGACAAGAATAAAATTTTGTAGTGCTTAGACGTTTATTAATTGAGACCAAATAGGACTTAAAACATTGTTCATTAACGAACGTATCTGGGAAAACATCCAAATGATTTCCTCGATGAATAAAAATGAAATGCGACGTTGGTGACCATTAGTAGCAAAAGGTGCCCAAAAACCAACTTGGTTGGGGAAAATTCCAAGCGTATTGACTTAACGGAAGAAAACTAAATTTTACGGCTTAGAACATTTGATATCATTTAGCACCAAAAACTCCCTCAACCAAACCAGAACTAAATTTTATGGTGTCATACGTTGGTCATTATTCTGGTTGAAAACATTACTTATACACTAATTTCATATACGATCAAAAGTAATCACTGGATGGGCAAGAACTGAATTTAATGGCTTACGGATTTGGTCATTATTTGAGACCAAAATGCCTAAAAACTTTATTTATACAAGAAACCAGTGCATTGCTTCGACCTTTTACAGTTTTCAGGCGTTGTTCACCATTTGTAATCATAGACACCTAAAACCTTTATTTGCATATAAATTTTCTTGAAGAAACGTATTATTTTTAATGAAAAACAAACAAAATCTCTGGTTTAGGGCGTTGTCATCTGTTGGAACAAAGTTGTTAAACAATTTTATTTATTCACCAATGTCAGTTACCTTTAATACTAACCCACTTAAGTAGTCTATATCTTGAAATTGTTTAATAATACCCGTGGCAAGAGATGTATATTCCACTTTTTTAGTTTATGTGAGTACCATATTAAATAACTTGTTTGAATGCACAACACACCAGAAATTAGATACAGTCACGTTATTATTGGCCAAACTGTTAGTAAAGGCGTTATTTCAGATTAAAGATTTCCATTACTTATACATTGATTCTCTTTGGGAAGCGACTAAACGCACTGATTTGATGGGTAATAATGACAATATATACTGTAGGGTATTTGTCATTATTTGTGACCAAAAGTTTCCAAAAATCTTTCTTTGGGGCCATGTAATGACTAAACGCGTTACATCGATTAGCAAACATTCAACGTTGTGGTTGTAGGTTGTTGGTTCATTTCGGACCAAAGATTACCAAAAAAATTATTTACATTTATATGAACTGTTCTAGAAAATCCACATTCCTTGAGAAACACGTCTTTCCTTGAGTTTGGTTATAAACGCTCACGTGCACGTCTCATCCATGTTCCGGTCTTGTACACGAGCCGGTTTCGTCATTATCTCGGCCTTTTCCAAGTTCCGATTCCCACCTACGTGCCGGTTGTAAATCATTTACATACTTTAGAAACGTCTAACAAATACGTCATTCTCTGAGTCTGATCTGCTCACGACTTATAAATTCTACGTGCCGGTTGTAAATCATTTACATACTTTAGAAACGTCTAACAAATACGTCTTTCTCCGAGTCTGATCTGTTCACGACTGTTATAAATTGTTTTAAACTTATCTCCACTTACACTTGTTCGAAATATCTCAACCTTGAACACTGATTGTGTCGTGGTTCACTCAGGCCTAATGTAAACCTGCTCTGTTTATTTGAAAATTAAAGAGATGAGTAAATTAGTCTTTATTTAAGTTTAGGACTAGCGCTATGTAGAAATTATATTTTTGGATTAATTTCATTGGGGAAACGGCCAAACACATTCACTGAATTGGCGAGAACGAAATTCTGTGCATTAGGAACTTTGTCATTATTTGAGACAAGAAGTTCCCAAAAACTTTATATAAGGGTCAAATTCATTGTTTCGAAAAAACGATTTCTTTGGGTCTTCCGGAGTTGGCCGCATGAAAAATGATTCGCACACTAATTTCGTTGAGGAAACAGCCCAATTCGGTGACTCCGTTGGCAACGACAAAGTTTTATGGTTTATTCTTGTCATTTGTGACCAAAAATAACCCAAAAACCTTATTTATGCACCGCGAATGTATTACTGTTATGAGCAAAACAGAATTCAGGGTTTGTTACTATTTGGTAGTAACAATCAAATAGCTAATAGCCTTACTCAAATGGACAAGAATAAAACGCTGGATTACTGCACTGGTTATTATTTGAGGCGAAAAATACTCAAAAACGTTGTTTACAGGCCAGTTTCTTTGCAAACAGGGTTATACTCTACGCATTTTAGAATTTTAGGGTGATAGTCATCTTTTGGGATATTAGATGCCCAATAATCAATCTAATTAATGATACGCTAAATTATATGGTTTACGGTGAAAAAATCCCATAAACAAGAACCGTTGTTTTGGTGTTGCTTATTATTTAGACTTTGCGTAAAACATCGTTTATACACTAATTTCGTTTCGCAAACAGCCAACTGCAACGTCTAAACTTAATGGTTAAGGCAGAAAATGCCAAAAATACTATTTACACACCAATTTAGCTGGGAAAACAATTGATCACGTTGAATAGATAGACAAACACTCAGTTTCATGGTTTTAGCTCATTGATAATATTTGATGCGAAGTATACCCAAAAATTATTTATAGACTGAGAAAACGAAACTTCGAACTTTCGAAATTTTATAGTTTTAGGGCATTGGTCACCATCAGGAGCGAGTGATATTCTAAAACGTCTAAAAATATAAAAAAAAAATTAGTTATCTTGAGGGCCAAAGATGCCCAAAATCTATGTATTTTCGTTTGTAAACACGCAATAAAGCGGAAAAACGCAATATATCTATTTGAAATAACGAAATTTTGTGGATTAGGACATTTGTCATTAGGACCAAAGTGCTTATTTATTTAAGCCAATTTTGATAATAGAACGCATTACGTCGATGACCATTATTTGGGGCCAAATATGCCCCAAAATATATAATAATTTCATTGTGATAACGAAAAAACAGATTACTTCAAGAGAAAGAAAATTTGTGGATTTAGGCCATTAGTTATCTTTTGTATTCAAAAACCGTATTTATACAACAATTTCGTTTGCTATTCCATGGCAAAGAAATGAATGTTGTGATTGTAGGGTGTTATCATTTGAATCCAATAATGCGCTAAAACTATTTACTCATCAGTTTCCTTGAGAAAGTGACCAAACGCATTGTCTTTCAACGCACAAAAACTAAATGTTATAGTTTTACAGTGCTAACCATCATTTGGATTGGTCATTCTATAATCTTTAGTTGTAAATACTTCTGCTCGCACAACTTTAAATAGGCTTTACTTTTCGGCAACAACTAACTTTCTAATTTGACTGTATTTACTATTAGTATTAGGGTTCTCTAAATCATAAAAACTGAAAAAGTTTCTGAAAATAATGTTCATATAAGTAGTGTTGCTAGGCAGATCTTGGATCACATAAGGAACTGACATATGAGTCTGAGACATAGACAGACAGAGATTTAGGATAAACCCGAGAAAAATAATGCTTTAAGATCATATCCTTGAATGTTTTAAGGTCAAACTCGCAGTTGATGCAATTTTTCTCGAAAACAAGGACAAGGCTATCTAAAGCTAAAATCGTATTCTTGGTGGAAATTAGCAGAAATCTGATAAACAGTATCAAATTCCAAGGTCATGCCTTTAAAATTTTTTAATGCAGAATTTATGAAACAAGTACAACGTTAAGTTTATTTAAAAATTGAAAAGGGGTCAGAGATCATTACTTAGAGGACTTCTCTGATAACGACTTCTTTCTCGGAGATGATGTGCATTGATCACATTATTTGGACTAAGGTTAACAAAAAATAAGTGTAGGTTTGCTGCTCGGAGAATTGACAATCTAATGTGTTGGTTCAGATCTGAGCTAAAGTATATTAACTAAGTTGCAACCATGAGGATGAAGACATACCCTTGAAGATAGTACCTAAACCACATTTGAAGGTGGAATGCATTGCTGAAGATGACATCCATCCGGTCTTGGAGAAATCTCTGAAGCTGACGTTAACATCTCAAGCTAGTTTAGAATTAGACCATTAGTGAATAATTTATGTCACAAATTCATAACAAGTTATTGGTCGATAAGCAATTGGTTCCGTTAAAGGATCGTTAAAATTGACTTGTATGCAAGTGCGCTAGGAACAGTACTCAGTGGAATGATTTAATATTATTATATTGACTGTGGTGCGCAACACAAAAAACCTGGCAGGTGTGTATTTATAGTGAGATTTGTGAAAAGTGGAATTATGATATGAATGGAAGCAAAGAACAAAGCGCCCTTTGCGTTGCTGGACTAACACCTAAAGAGGTACATATAACATGTACATCCATAGTAACAAGATTGATATGAATATTTGAGGGAATTTTCCTTAAAAACATAGTTGGTAACTGGAATCCATATCATGGCTGCACGAATGCTAGATGTGATAAAGTTTGATACACTTGTAGCGTAGTATAATATTTTTACCAATTACAGACAAATACAGGTCGGTAGATAAAGTAGATAAATTGGGAGCAATAAAATTGTCGGCCCTAGCTTCGAATCCCTATTCGCCTCTGTATGTGTGGTACGTGAAATTACAGTAGCAAATAAACAAATTCGACCCAACTAAACTAAATAAATAATAGTATTACAACAATAGTATAACACCCTACAATCACAATATGATATCAAGTACAATACAGGTATATATATATATATATATATATATATATATATATATATATATATATATATATATATATATATATATATATATACACATATTTTACATAGGCATAGGTTATGTATGCCTCTAGGACAATAACTCAAAACTAAGTTACTATACAACCATTACTTAAGCAGACATAAGAAATAAACGTTAATACATAACGTCTAAAATGTAATTACAAGCAACACTAATATGAGGAATTGACTGAGAACTGATTCATAAAGAAAATAGCATATGGAAACAGAATGTTTTCTTTTTAGAAAATTATGGTTTGCAATTGAACTAATATCCGCTGTGCGTTCCTTGTTAATTATGCCTTCGCTGACATTCGCTATGTCTACTTTCGCTGCCTGACTTTCTTTTTTCCGTTTTGCTGGTTTTGGTTTTTCGGTTAGGCAATATGGGTCTTACCTTTACTTAAATGTCGTTTTAATGTTGTGGTTTTTAAAATTGTGTTAGTCCGGCCTACTGTTTCCTTTATGTGCGGTAAGAGTACTTAGTTGGTTTATTTTCCCTTTTTCTCTTCTTCCTCTTTCTGCTTCGACTTTAGTAAAGTTTTTTGGAGAATGCGTTTTGTAAAAAAGCTGACGTTGTGTTTCATTTGCTACATACATGTGTGCCAGTAGCTTCGATTTCGTACTTACTGTTTTGACTACGATACTCAGTTGTTCTGGGTGATGATGGGGCTAAGATTCAGGTACCTGTTGGTGTGTGTGTGTGTGTGGGTGCGTGCGTGCGTACGTGCGTGCTTCCGTATGTGCGTGCGTGCGTTCGCGCGTGAGTGCGTCCGTGCGTAAGTGCGCCCGTGCGTGCATACGTGCGTGTGTGCATGTGTGCGTGTGTGCGTGTATGCGTGTGTACGTGCATGCGTGTGTGCGTGTATGCATGTGTGCGTGTGTACGTGTATGCATGTGTGCGTGTGTGCGTGTGTGTGCGTGTGTGCGTGTCCGCGTGTGTGCGCGTGTGCGTGTGTGCGTGTGTGCTTGTGTGCGTGTGTGCGTGTGTGCGTGTATGCGTGTGTGTGCGTATGTGCGTGTGTGCGTGAGTCTGTGTGTGTGCGCGCGCGTGTGTGTGTATGTGTGTGTGTGTGTGTGTGTCTGTGTGTGTGCATGTGTGTATGTATGTGTGGCTTTTCTATAAACTGTGTCTCCAAGATTCACAAATCCGCGCCACAAATGAGACCAATATCGAGTTCTATCAGATCACCTTAGCAAGAAGCTGCAAGATGCGCCGCTAAACAACTGCACCCTTAAACCGTAAAGTTAGAGTCATACGTAAGAAATTTTACACACTTCATAGACCTAATGAATTAAAAAGGAAGCACTCAGTTAAGGAGACCTTTTAGCTAGTTTCGATGTCGAGTTATAATTTACAAACGTATCGATCAAAGAAACAATCGATATAATTAAAACAGGCCACAATACGCAAGAAGACATCAGCCTAGCGAAAATATATACAAAAAACACTTATTTTATCTATGGAAACCAGATTTATAGACAACCTGAAGGAGCACCGATTGGCTCACCGACCTTATTAGTTTATATTTTATTTGTACAAACCACAAGTTACAAATCCAAGTTATGGTTTAGATATGTGGACGATACTTTTATAATCTGGACGATAAGAACGGCATCGATTTCTACATCTAAATGGAGTTCACGAATAGATAAAATATAGAACGGAAATAGAAGACAATGGACCATTGCTATTTTCATACGTATTAATCTATAAAAAGAAAGAATAACTAAAACAAATAGTTTGCAGAGAATCCACACACGCGCACATACGTATACACGCACACGCGCACATACGCACACACACACGCACACATGCACACACGCATACACTCGCACACACACGCACACACACACACACACGCACACGACACACACACACACACACACACACACACACACACACACACCGGCGACTGACAAGCCACCAACACATGTATGAATAAATCAAAGCACTCAAGTAAGCTTTATAACAATATGGACTCACCGTAAGACATCCAAAAGGCGGACAAATCGAGAAGAAAATAGAAAAAAAAGAGGGAATAAACAAAGTACCCTTACCATACATCTAGAGAACGGCACACCGGATTAGCATAATTTCAAAAAGCACATCAAAACAACCTTTCGGATAAGATCGCAACCATATTGCCTAACCTGAAAAAGAAAATCAAGGAATAAATGAGACTGTGACTGAACGTACATAGGTCATACAAACAGATAAGGTGGAGGAAAATCGATTAACAGTAAAGAAAAAACCACAACCTCATTTTTAGCATAAGATGTTAAATCGAAATTACACAACATCAATTTCGAGAATACCAGAAGGATAGTATCAGAGGAATATCTAACCAAGGGAATAATAAGAGAATCTGTGCAAATAGGAAAATGTTCAAACAGTATTTATACTCGAGACAATGCGCAGAGGCTGTCTAATGTATGAAAATTGGTACCTGACCTGAAGGTAACCTATGAGAGACTGCTAGAACGTCGTCGAATCAACGAAGGTTTCGGCAGAATAGCATCTGGCATTTTCAAGTCTCCGTGTTTTGCTCCTAGTAACTCGAACTGAACTGAGCTCCTCACTGATGGTCGGCGGTATTAGTATGCTGACTTTCTTGGTCGGTGCGCTGGTTATTGGTCGTTATGCTGATACTTTCACTTTCACTTCTACTTTCTCCTTTTCTTCTCTAACTGATTTCTCATTTCTCTTTTGTTGGTGACTGCGTATTTCCTAAGAATATGCCTCCAGGTCGATGGCAATCTCTGAGTGTCGTCTCGTGAATTCAAATTTTATGGCCGTTTTTCGATCTCGATAGCTTCTCTGATAATCCGGTATGATGGGTACTGTATGTTTGCTATTATCCTTGTGTTGTCGAAATCTATCACGGGTGAGGTCACCTTTACACCTTGGCCCCGTGAAGATATTTTCCGTTTTTTTTGTACTGCATTACGATGTTCCCCCTTCTCACATTGATGCGCCAGTTTGTTTGACCTATGTATGTTCATGAACAATCCCTGCATGGAATCTCCTACACTCCTTGATCTTCGAGTTCTATTTTAGTTTTCGGATTTTTCATCATGTTGGATAACTTTTTGTTGATTGTGATGTCATTTCTTCGAAGGATTTTTCCGATTCTGTCTGTCGTGCCTTGTACATATGGTAGACTGGACTGGCTACTGGTAGGTTTCTGTCGCCATCTTTTCGATGTGCTGGTTTTTCTGCTCATCACACCTTTGTTTTGCAGAATTCTGTAGTAAAGCGTTCTGATGTGAACTGCCTTCTGGTGCATGTTATCCTCATCTGTCAGCCGTTGTAAGTGTGTTTACCACTGATTGTAGTTGTGCTGGATGATGGTGCGATTTGGAATTCAAGTACCTGTTGGTATGTGTGCTTTTCCGATATACAGTGTGTCCCAACGTCCCATTATCCTTTTTATACACCAGTATATCTACGAATCGCAGTTTCTTATCGTTTTCCATGTCCACGTTGAGCCCGACCTTGTGATGGATGGTGTCAGTTCCTTTCTGTGTCCACATCACAAATGTGTCATCCACGTATCGTAGCCAGAGTTTTGGTTTGTAAGGTATTGACTGTAGTGCTTTGGTCTCGAGATATTGGATCAATAGATTGGCAATCACTGGTGATAGAAATAATCCCATCGGTGTTCTTTCTGTTTGTCGGTATCGCTGATTTTCGTAGGTGAAGTATGTGTCCTTCAAACAGTGTTCCATTAGACTACAAACGTCTTTTGAGAGTTGACAGTTCTGTCTGATCTCCAATGTTTTGTTAACTTGCACGTTTGTGAGCAATGAGACCACATCAAAACCTACCAGTAGATCCGTCGGTCTCACTGCACGTTCCATTAGTACCTCGATAAAGTAGCTCGCGTTCTTGATATAAGACTTCGATTTCTCGATGTGCGGCTGTAGTTGTTTTGTCAAGTATCTTGCAAATTGTAAGGGAGATCCAATGGAACTCACAATTGATCGAAGTGACATGCCTTCATTGTGGATATTTGGGAGTCCGTAGAGTTTTGGGCGTTTCGTTTTTACCTCGGTATTATTTGTGTTTGTATGTCCTTTGGTATCTTGCTGTCCATAATCGTATATATGTGTATATATATATATATATATATATATATATATATATATATATATATATATATATATATATATATATATATATATATATATATATATATATCTGTGTGTGTGCGTGCGTGCGTGCGTGTGTGTGTGTGTGTGTGTGTGAGTGAGTGTGTGCGTGCGTGCGTGCGTGCGTGCGTGCGTGAGTGAGTGCGTGCGTGCGTGCGTGCGTGCGTGAGTGCGTGCGTGTGTGTGTGTGTGTGTATTGTTTTATACCAAAGAAAGCTTCATGTGATGAGATATCCTGTACTAATGGTGTAACGTTGTAAGAAAACTGTATCAGTAGCTTCGGGAAGTATTCAAAGGAACGTAACTTAGTCTCGCGCGCGAAGTCACTGTCATCTACTTGAATTGAGCTATTTATTTCAATCAAAAGCACCGCTAGCGGTAGTGCACGTACGGCTATGATTAACCGCACTGTCAGACTGGTCGCACCAATAGAAATAAAAGTAAAATAGTTCCGCTATACACAATCTAGTAATCGAAATGTTTTTAACTTAATACCATTGGAGAATTCATACGTTATTAAGTGAAACAGTTTGTATTTAGCATAAACAAAATAAGCAAGATGACAACTGCTCTCCCAAAAACTACTGTAATGAAATTGCGATAAATTCGTTCGTTCTCTACTTTTTATTTATGAACTTGGTTTTCGACGATGTGCAATTATTTTAAAATGTTGTATTTCATTTTATGATCAAAAATAGTAATAGCTTCTCACTGTGACTGCTTTTTATAAGAATGTAATATATGATATAGAACATGTTCAACGAGCTGCTAGTTTCTTTAAAACAGGGTTAAAGCGTGATCAGATTAAATGTAAGTTTCACGTAATGTATTTGTAGTTGATAGAATATTCTTTTTTTTTCTTATGTAACACCAAAATATTACGAGTTGTGAGCGAGACAACACTTCTCGATACGAGTTTGTCACAAAATCCACTCTTGTGCACAGATTAAATATTTTTCACAACACTTATTTCTAAAATATTAAACTGTATTCACTTTTAGAGGACATACATAACGGTGCTGTTTAAAATAGTTTTGTAAATTTAGAATACGTATTCAATAAGTGAAATAATGTCCTAAACTGAGCTTGGCGGTCAGCATCAATGTTTCCACGCAATGTACTTTGGGCCGAGATTGTAAGATTAGAGATTGTATAGAGAAGAGTTTCGAATTGTGCTTTTAACGTGTAATCTCAGAGGTAGCGTCGAGAACTTCAGACTGTTAATATAACTTCATATAAATAAACTCGTGTTACGAGCTAATTTTGCTTGCCCTTTTCATTCTATAAACAATACTCATATCAAACAAAGTTTCTTGCATATATTAGTGATAAATAATGATGAACGATGATAAATCGACCGCAATTTTTGGTTATTGAAGATCTTAATCTAAACTTTTGTGTAACTATTTATAGACGTTTTAAAGTTATTTTTTAGTAAATGTATGATACAAGGATCCTAAATATTGGATGTCTTACCAGAACATGACATTCCGTGCAGTATGGCATTTTGTAACTATGCCTCAACTTCGGATGAAAAGCATTCCGTAGCGACCACATGCTTCCGAATAAACACACGGCCAAAGGCAAAACACTGTTATAGTGCTTGTTATATTTCCGAAATTTACGTATATGGCTTCTATTTTAATTTATGAATAATGACATATATATATATATATATATATATATATATATATATATATATATATATATATATATATATATATATATATATATATATATATATATATATATATTAGGGATACAGTTACTATTTAACTTACGTACTTGTTCTAGATTACGTGATATACTCAAATGAAAAGCATCATTACTTATATTGGAGTTTCATTGATAATTCACTTAAAGCTGTAAATTACAAGTCAAAATTTAATGGATTAATTTTTTTTCAAACGTAGGCTGCTAATGGTAACGTACAATTTTTCCTAGTATTGAATAATGAAAGCAAATAGGAACATAATGTACAATACTTATAACTTGAAAAATACTAGATGAGGAAATGCAGGAAGTGAAGTTGACACATGATAAATTATATACTTTAGTTAAAAGTCAGATTAACGGAGTAGAAAACTTTAATACCAATGACTAGTAAGTAAGGTGATGTGTTTATGTGTTAAGAGTGCAGATGCTTGTGTAATTGGTATTTTATAACCTTTATTTAGAAAAGGATTGATTACTGCCCACTTACAATTCAAAACTAATTTTTTTTAAGACTTGAAAATTTAGTGTTTCTATTCAAAAGCTTACATTGTATTTTAAGTGAAGGATAGCTATGATCTGACATAAATTAAGAATCTGGAGTGTCCCCACTCAACGTTCCCGTAAACATACATACATGCCGTAAAAGCAGTACTACTAGGGGATTTATGTAACTCCATAATAAAACTGCGTACATTGCAAAAATGAAACAGAAACTCTTTGATTTCATGTTATACATGTCCTTCATCTGTTTACTTCTATTCTAAAATAAAAATTACAAATAGTTTCTTAAGGATTTTCACTTTTTGATTAATATATATTTTAATAGTGTTTTAAGATGCGTTTTTAAGCATTAATGTAGATTATCTCCAATATCTTGTTCTAATGTTTAACGCTCAAACAACATTTAGAATAAGTATGCGATTTTAAAGTGTAAGTGAATATTAAAATAACATTTAAAATCAATTTTAACAAAGAACAAAATAATTTCTTTGTCGGGGATTAGAACTCTCTTTCCTTGCATTTCCAGTCCGATCACCTGACCATGTGACCGTTATCTCGATTTATATTTAATGTATATTGTTGGCGTATTATTAAATTGTTACAGATTTTTTATTTTTATCATTTTTGTTCATTTTTAGTTCGGTAGTCAAGCTGAAAATGCGTATATTTGCGTTTTTCACGATTTTTATTAATACTGCAGAAATTTGAAAACTGTACAGGTTAACTACCTTCGGTGGTCTTATACATCTCAAAAGATGAAACTGATCTAAGATTTGGCTATAACAGCCGCATGCCAACTTCACCACTCCAACTCAAATAGTCTGATCGCTATTGTGTTTATATAAACATGCATGCAAGAAATGGTCAAAATGGATTCAGGGGCCCTCAAAACGTGAAGATCCGTCAAAATCTCGAGGTTGATTTTATTTCAAGATCGTAATACCTTCCCTTTACTATACTTTTTATGCTATACGGGAATGTAAGGGTTAGATATTAGATAAGAAAATGGACAAAACATAAAAATTTTATTTGATTTAATTTGCAATAAGAATTCTGTTCACAGTCCATAAAGGTAAATTAAAAGTAAAATAATTTTAAATGACAAAAAAGTCGTGGGCTGTGACTTGGTGCTAATATAGAGATAAACTCTCTGAAAATGTGAAAAAGGATGGTGATGTGACTGATAAAAATCCAACCAAATTTCTTATCTGAAACTATTATTTGGATTTGGATTTGGATTTTTGGATAGTCCGATGTTTCTGGGAAAAACCAATAATAATGTATAAACGAATTATAATTTGAAACTAAAGACTCAATATTACATTACTGAGGGAAACGGTTAATAGCTAAATCTGTAATACATTAAAAGTTAGGTATTTAACCATCAAGCGTATTAATGACGGCGATTAACGATTAGACGTTTTAACCCGTCAGGCGTCCAAAAAGTCGAGATAGTTAGTCGTGCATTAATAATAAAGTTGGTTACAATATTTGACAGAGAATAGCTTTCATTAATTATCCTGTTTTTACATTAACATTCATTGTTAATACAAATCAACGTAGCACCTTCTATCAACTTCATTTAAAGTCTTTTATTAAATAACCTTATTAATGCTTTGGAGTTACATAAGAACTCCCATTAATAACCAATTTTTTGATAATATTATTAAACTGTTTTGCAAATCACATTCCAGAACACTCTGTTGAGGCGAGTGCGACAATGGCAAATCCCATAATAAAAATTTAATCACTCTATAATATGGGTACAAACGAATTCTGTGGAAGCGTTCATAACTACAAATCTAAGTATACCAGCTAAAGATGCTGTAAAGGTTAACACAGTGTGTAGAAAATTGTACGAAGATATTGTTTGTTTTGCCGTATTATACTATTGAAAATTTTGGTTCTCCTCCTCGTCCTCGTTCTCGTTCGCGTCCTCGTTTTCGTTCCGTTCCTCGCTCCCGTCCTCGCCACTGACGCCGTCACCATCCCAGCAACCGTCATCGTACCCGCCCTCGATTCCGTCCCAGAACACGTCCCCGTCCCCGCCATGACCCCTTTCAGACCCAGTTCCCGTTCCGTTCCCGTTCTAGTTCCCGTTCCCGATTCCGTTTCCCTTCCCGATCCCGCTCCCTCTACCGCCCACGCGCACTCTCTCGCTCTCGCTCTCGCTTTCGTTCCCGTTCCCGTTCCCGTTACCCTTCCTGAACCCGCTCCCGCCCACACACCCTCTCTAGCGCTGGCTCTCGCTCTCACACTCGCTCTCGGTCTAGCTCTTGGTCTGGTACTCGCCCACGCTGGCGCACTCACACCCGCTCTCGCCCTCGCTCTCACTATCGCTCTCGCTCTCGCGCTCGGTAACGATCTCGCTCTCGCTCTCGCTCTCGCTCTCGCTCTCGCTCTCGCTCTCGCTTTCGCTCTCGCTCTCGCTCTCGCTACCGCTCTCGCTTTCGCTCTCGCTCTCGGTCTCGCTTTCGTTCTCGTTCTCGTTCTCGTTCTCGTTCTCGTTCTCGTTCTCGTTCTCGTTCTCGTTCTCGTTCTCGTTCTCGTTCTCGTTCTCGTTCTCGTTCTCGTTCTCGTTCTCGTTCTCGTTCTCGTTCTCGTTCTCGTTCTCGTTCTCGTTCTCGTTCTCGTTCTCGTTCTCGTTCACGTTCTCGTTTTCGTTCTCTTTCTCGTTCTCGTTCTCGTTCTCGTTCTCGTTCTCGGTCTCGTTCTCGTACTCGTTCTCGTTCTCGTCATCGTCATCGTCAGCGTCATCGTCATCGTTATCGCCATTCACATCGTCATCGTCATCGTCATCGTCATAGCCGTCATCGACACCATTATCGTAATTGTTATCGTTATCGCAATCGTAATCGTTATCTTTATCGTTATCATTATCGTTATCGTTATCGTTATCGTTATCGTTATCGTTATCGTTATCGTTATCGTTATCGTTATCGTTATCGTTATCGTTATCGTTATCGTTATCGTTATCGTTATCGTTATCGTTATCGTTATCGTTACTGTTATCGTTATCGTTATCGTTATCGTTATCGTTATCGTTATCGCTATCGTTATAGTTATCGTTATCGTTATCGTTATCTTTATAGTTATCGTTATCGTTATAGTTATCGGACAAACAGACACTCAGACACACAGGCACACAGACACACAGACACACAGCACACAGACACACAGACACAAACACACAGACACACAGACACACAGACACACAGATACACAGACACAGAGACACAAACACACAGACACAGACACACAGACACACAGAGACACTCAGGCACACAGACACGGAAACACAGACACTCAGACACACAGACACACAGACACACAGACTCACAGACACAGACACACAGACACACAGACACACAGACACACAGACACACAGACACACAGACACACATACACACAGACACACAGACACATAGACACACAGACACACAGACACACAGTCACACGGACACACAGACACAGACACACAGACACGGAGACACAGACAACCACACACGCAGACACACAGACACACAGACACACAGACACACAGACACACAGACACACAGACACACAGACACACATACACACAGACACACAGACAAACATACAAACATACACACAGACACACTGACACATAGACACACAGACCCACAGACAATCAGACACACAGACACACAGACACACAGAGACACAGATACACAGACACACAGACACACAGACACACAGACACACAGACACACAGACACACAGACACAGAAACACAGTCACACACAGACACACAGACACACAGACACACAGACACACAGACACACAGACACACAGGCACACAAGCACACAGGTACATAGACACACAGACAAACAGACACACAGGCACTCAGACACACAGACACACAGACACACAGACACACAGACACACAGACACACAGACCTACAGACACACAGACACACAGACACACAAACACACAGCACACAGACACACAGACACACAGACACACAGTCACACAGACACGCAGACACACAGACACGCAGACACACAGAGACACATAGACACACAGACACATAGACGCACAGACACACAGACACACAGACACACAGACACACAGACACACAGACACACAGACACACAGACACACAGACACACAGACACACAGACACACAGACACGCAGACACACAGATACACAGACAAACAGACACACAGACACAGAGACACAGACACACAGACACATAGACACACAGACACACATACACACAGACACACACACACACACACACACACACACACACACACACACACACACACACAGACACACAGGCACACAGACGCACAGACACATAGAAACACAGTCACACAGACACACAGACACACAGACACACAGACACACAGACACACAGACACACAGACACACAGACACACAGACACACAGACACACAGACACACAGACACACAGACACACAGACACACAGACACACAGACACAGGGAAACACAGACACAGAAACACAGACACTCAGACACACAGACACACAGACACAGACACACAGACACACAGACACACAGACACACAGACACACAGACACACAGACACACAGACACACAGACAAACAGACAAACATACACACAGACACACAGACACATAGACACACAGACACACAGACACACAGACACACGATACACAGACACACAGACACACAGTCACACAGACACACAGACCCACAGACACACAGACACACAGACACACAAACACACAGACACACAGATACACAGACACACAGAGACACTCAGGCACACAGACACGGAAACACAGACACTCAGACACACAGACACACAGACACACAGACTCACAGACACAGACACACAGACACACAGACACACAGACACAGCCAATCAGACACACAGACACACAGACACAAGACACACAGACACAGACACACAGACACACAGACACACAGACACACAGACACAGACACACAGACACAGACACACAGAGACACTCAGCACACAGACACGAACACAGACACTCAGCACACAGACACACAGACACACAGACCACAGACACACAGACACACAGACACACAGACCCACAGCCAATCAGACACACAGACACACAGACACATAGACACACAGACACAGACCCACAGACACACGACACACAGACACACAGACTACACAGACACACAGACACAGACACACAGACACACAGACACACAGACACCAGACACACAGACACACAGACACACAGACACACGACACACAGACACACAGACACACAGACACAAGACACACAGACACAAACACACAGACACACAGACACACAGACACACACACATGCACACAGACACAAACAGACACACAGAAACACAGCACACAGACACAGACACACAGACACACAGACACACAGACACACAGATCACAGACACACAGACACACAGACACACAGACACACAGACACCAGACACACAGACACACACACACAGACACACAGACACACAGACCACAGACACACAGACACTCAGATATTCAGACACACGGACACACAGACACACAGACACGCATACACACAGACACACAGACACACAGACACACAAGACACAGCACACAGACAAACAGCACACAGACACACAGACACACAGACACAAACACAGACACACAGACACACAGACACACAGACACAATACACAACACACAGACACACAACAGACAACAGACAACAGACACACAGACACAAGACACAAGACACACAGACACAGACCACAGACACACAGACACACAGACACACAGACACACAGACACACAGGCAGACAGACACACAGACACACAGACAAACAGACATAACACACAGACACTCAGACACACAGAACGCAGACCCAGACAATCAGACACACAGACCACAGACAAACAGACACACAGACACACAAACACACAGACACACAGACACAGACACAAGACAAGAAAACCAGACACACAGAACAGACACACAGACACACAGACACAAGACACACAGACACACGACACACACACACAGACACACACACACAAGACACCTGACACAACACACAGGAAAAAACTCACACAAGACACACTGAACTCAGACACACAGACACAAACAACAGACACCAGACCCACAGACTCAAGACACACAGACACAAGACACAAGGCACTCAGAGACACAGACACACAGACACACAG